>SEYY01000919.1:126249-143749 GCA_009176605.1 Armadillidium nasatum
GGATACCATCTGGATCGAACGCATTCTTAAAGTTAAGCTCATAGAGAGAGTAAAAATGACATCTTTAGAAAACCTATAATTTAAGGCATAAACGAGTTGGAGGGGGTTGAAGGAGTAGGAATAGCTCCGGAAATGTCTAAGGTTGAACTAGATGCGAAAGTAAGAGAGAGGAGTTCAGCTTTAGAGGAAGACAAAACGACAGTTGAACCGTCAGGAGATACTAGAGGAGGGAAAGAGGAAGAAGCAAAGTTAAAGTTGACATTTTATGCAAAATTTCAGAAAGGGTGTGAGGAAGAACCAGAAAGATTACTGCATTTTAAACGAAGAAATGAGTTTTTGGTGTTAAGGAGCATAGATTTTGCACGATTACGTCATGAAAAATAAGATGCATGAGTTTCTGGAATTTGTAGACGAAGGAGGTGGCCGTTCTTGCGGCAGACTTGAAGAGATAGGACAAGATACTGAGATAAGAAGGTAAAAAATTGAACCAAGGGGAGTAAGATTTTAACAGTGTAAAAAGAAGAATAAGAACTTAGGAAAACATCAAGTATCACAGGTACGGGTGGGGAGATGCATCAACTGCTCAAGGTTGTTCTGGATAGAAAAGTGGTAGGCGAGTTCACCAGATGAATCATGAGAACTAGATGAAAGCCATTTGCGGTGGTGAACATTGAAATCACCTGAAATTACGATTTCGGAGAAAGGATAAAAAAAATTGTGTTGCATTTTGGAGTTAAGATAGTCGAAGAAATTTGTATCGTTTGTAGAGTTATGAGATTTGAATTTAGTTGTAAAGTTTCATAAATTAAAGATTTCAGAAGACTTCATATTAAAGACAAGAGAACA
Organism: Armadillidium nasatum; assembly: GCA_009176605.1. Taxonomy (NCBI): domain Eukaryota; kingdom Metazoa; phylum Arthropoda; class Malacostraca; order Isopoda; family Armadillidiidae; genus Armadillidium; species Armadillidium nasatum. The sequence goes on from SEYY01000919.1 coordinate 127,096, forward strand.
AACAACATCGTTGAGCACATAGCGCAACATCCGCCTATCGCTGAAAATTGAGAATAGAGACAGTAGGAGGAAACAAAGTACGGTTTTGATGACAGAGCACTCAAAAACCAGAGTTTCAGTTAAGAATATGAGATAAGGATTAGAAAAAGAGAGGTAGTGTTCGACAAAGTGGAAGTTAGACAAGAAGCAGCGAATGTTGCAGAAAGTAATGAAAAAAGAAGACCGTGCACCAAAGCAAGTCGACATGGAGGTCTTGGTGGCACCAACCCCATCACCGGAGGCCACCATCTTCAAAGTGGTAATGAGGGAAGAGGTGGATGAGAGGTATTATTGGGATGCCGCCTCTCCAAGCATCTACGAGGCAGCTTTATGTTTCGGAATTTTTTTTTTTATTTAATTAAAAGTGATGTACGAGTAAGCGTTTGTTTTAGAAGTGGGTGTTTATCGCCCCTGAATGGAGCATGCTTCACACAAATTCTTATCATCGTATAAGTCTTATCAACTCTTTCGCTCTCACTAACTCTCTGCAGACTACTCCTACTTGTCGAAAAATTGGGTCACTCTCTCTCTCAACTATCGCTATTACAACAGACATTCCACTTCATAACTCTACCGTCGCATACTTCCACCACAGGATACGCCTTTGGAACGGGTCTCATTCTTTCTATGTCTAACTCTCTGACCTCAGCTTTAATCGTTATGCTCAATATTTCATGTACTCTACTGGGAAAGTCTGGATCAACATCCCTTTATCTTGTTTCCAACTTCTTTTGACTTGCACACATTCAAACGACGTGTATTTGGACATGTTATTTGACAGGACTGAGATTTTGATATTTCAACTCTGGTGGAAATTAGTATGCCTCTACTATATAAATTCGAAAAAGTACAAGGAGACCGTAAAGAGTTAGTGAGAGCGGAGGAAAATTTATAAGACGAAAAGCCCTAGACTTCATCTTTTGAAGAAGAGATGTGAATGGAATCACCCCAGATGTGAGGCATATTCCAAACGGAGGCAAACAACACCACTATAAGGAATAAGCAACTGAGGTTGCGTGAAAAAATCTGAAAGCGCCACCCAACCTCTTAGAAGCATGTTCAGAAAGAGAAGTATCGTGATCTTTCTTGGAAAGATCACGATAAAAAGAGACACCAAAATGATGGTTTGAGTTGTGTTTTCGAAGATGTCATAGTTATGTGGACGGTTGTGAAGAGTAGAGAGCTGAAGGAATGGAGTTTTTGAAGCATTGAAAAGGACCATCTTTCTCTGCTCCAATTTGAAATGAGATAAATCAGAGGTCGGTTGTCCCAATGCTACCCTCCCTGCGTCTATAAACTGTGTTGGTATGGACGTCTGTTAAACTGATATGAGTAATGCAGGATAGAATCATCAGCATAGGAGTGGATAAGTGATAAAGTAATAGAGAGGTGATTAACGAAAACAGAAAAAAAGTTGGATATGACAGATCCCTGAGGAACACCACGGTTAATAGATTTAAAGGAAGAACGATGACAGTCTACAACAGCTGTAATAGAACGACCAGAAAGGAAGTAAAAGAGAAGGATAGATTCCGAAAGACGGAAGTTTGGAAATCAAACCTTTGTACCCGACTCTATCGAAATCCTTCTATGTCTAGCACGATAGCGAAAGATACACCGAAATTCCTAAGAGTAGAGGACCGAGAGTCAGAAGGAGAAAAAATATCACCAACAGAGCGTTCTTTACAAAAACCATAATGACGATCAGAGATAAAATTAAAAGAGTTGAAACGTTTCCAAATCTTGCTGTTATGGTTAGAATCGAAAATTTTAAAAAGAAAGGAGAAAAGTTAGTCAACATTTTATGTAAAATGCCAGAAAGGGCGTGAGTAAGAAAAAGAAGAAAAATTATTGCATTTTCGACGGAGAAATGAGTTTTTGGTGTCACGAAGAATAGATTGCACGATTGCGGGATGAAATATAAGACGAATGATTTTTGGGGATTTGAAGACGGTTGAAGGCAGCATATCTGCAGCAAATAGCACTAGAACAGGTAGAGTTAACCCAAGCTATGTTAGGTTAGTTGAAGGGAAAAATTATGGAATGCACGACCACATGCCGGAGAAAATCATCTCCGTCATGCGCTCTGCACACACGGAGTGACCCTCTTCCTACGGAAAAAGTAATCATTCAGTGGGAAATGAGAGAAGTACAAGTCACATCACGTAGCGGTACCACAGTGCTACAAACATCTCCTCACGAGAGCGGAGGCCGTTCTTGCAGAAGAGTTGAAGAGACAGAAAAAGATACTGAGATAAGAAGATGATTGTATAAACCCAGAGGATCAAAGAATTTAACAATATAAAGAGACGGAAAAAAGTTTATGAAAAGATCAAGTATGTTGCGTTTATCACCAAGATGGTGAAAAACATGGTCGTTTTCAATACCTCAAAAATTCAATTCCTCCATCTTTCTACTCGACATAACTTTCTACACAACTACGATATCTTCTTCGAAAACACACAAATAAAACCTTCATCTCTCCTTAATATTCTTATTGTATCTTTTTCTAGTAATCTTTCTTGGAAAGATCACATTACTTTTCATTCTAAATAAGCTTCTAGGAGGTTGGGTGAACTGAGGTGTGTTCAAATTTTTTTATGCCACCTTAGTTGCTTCCTCTTTATAGAGGTTTTGTTCATACATGTATAGAGTACACCTTACCGTCTGAGATGGTTTCACATATACGATTCTTCCCGAAAATTTGTTTCACATATACGATTCTTCCGGAAAATTTGAAGTCCAGGATTTTTCGTTTTATAAACTTTTTCTCTTACCAAATCTCTAAAATCTCTTTCTACCCGTCGAATTGTTGCGTCACTTTGTCTATACTATCGCTATTACAATGGACGTTGCTTTTTTTGAACTCTCACGTCGTATACCTTCTCCACTGAGAAGGGCTCGTGCGTGATCATGATTTTTTTATGCCACCCCATTTGCTTGCTCCTTAAAGGGTGTTTTTCACACATGTATTTAGTATCCTCACATATCTGGGATGGTTCCACAAATACGACTCTTCTCGAAAATTTAGAGTCTGGGTTTTTTCGCTTTATAAACTCTTTAGCTCTTACCAACTCTTTAAAATCTCTTTCTACTAGTAGGATTGTTGAGTCACAATGTCTATACTATAGCTATTACAACGGTCATTGCTTTTCTGAACTCTCATGTCGCATACCTCCTCCACTGAGAAGGGCTCGTGCCACACGGCATTCCACACAGTCTCATGCTTTCTTAACAACTATGCTCAACCTTACGTGTACTCAACTGGTGAAGTCTGGAAGACACTCCCTTTATTTGTTTTCCCAACTTCCTTTGACTTGCACACTTTTAAATGCCGAGTATCGTGTCACTTCGACCTAATATTAGCGAAAATGTGTCTGAAATTTCCACAATTCTGGTTTAAAAAGGTAAGCCTTTGGCATTTTCCCACCAGATTAGAATGAATATATATATATATATATATATATATATATAATATATATATATATATATATATATATATATATATATATATATATATATATATATATATATATATATATATATATATATATATATATTTGTATAAATCATGGTACCCTGGCCCTATTGTAAAGTTAGTGTAATGTGTTAAGAGCACAGAGACCACATGCAGGATAAAAATATGCGATGCAAAACAAATTCCTAATTTATGATTTAATTAAAAAGAAAACAATATTAAATAAATTTATTATACAAGTAAGAAATATATATACAAAAGAATTTAATATGGTAATCGTGGTTTAAATGATCTTTTTTAAGGACTGGTCATTTAACAATACTACATTGATTTTTAAGTAATTACAAAAATAAATATATTTTAAGGTTAATATGTACAAGACTCTCAGGTATATTGGCTTCTTAGAACACAAGCGTTCTAATATCTGAAGAGATTGAGCTTTCTCTTTCAGTAAGGCTGAAATGTCTTCTCTGACGTTTCCTTGAAGATATAGGTTGAAACAAAGTTTTCGATGGAGAGTCAAAACACTCCTTTATACCTTCTCCTTTTAGCTAAACTGCTAATTAAGAGCTATATAGTCAAGTCAAAGTACTGACAAATGATTCAAAGTAATCATCTTTTATAGTCTCCTCAATAGTTAACCTAGAGAGTATAGAGAATTAAATTGTTCTCTATTTAGAGAGTATATCTTCTCTCTAATTTCTTCTTCTCTGTAAAATCCTGGGTTATATATCACTTGTAATGATGTTCTTAATTTTCATATTTGATATGATCTTCAAATGTTCTATGATCTTCTTTTTTAATAAACTAAATAATAATTATTAACACCAGAAATATTCAAAAGAAAATGATACAATATATCAATATAAAAAATTAAATACATATTTAAATAAACTTTCCTTTTAATAAAAATATACGTTAATACTATATTAACATTATAAAATACATTTTAAAATATAAAACCTTATACTTCATTTAATATAAAATAATAAAAGAATGTATATCGATATACGACATCTCGCTCCTAATCTAATAATAATAAATATATTAAAAAAAAGAATGGTGAAGCTCGAAAAGAAAATATCGTCTGCTATGAATACATATATAAACGTAATTTTAAGTTCTTTAAGAACTTATAAATTTATAAAAATAAAAATTTTATTTTATACTTACATAACTTCTAAATTTAAAAATTTTTTAATTAAAAAAAAAAAAAAAATATATAATATATATAATATATATATATATTATATATATATATATATATATATATATATATATATATATATATATATATATATATATATATATATATATATATATATATATATATATATATGGTGAGTCGGGAAGAACGCACCAAACTCTGGAAATTTATTTTACACATAAATGTATGACTAAGAAACCGAAAAGATGTAATCCAATTTCCATTTGTTGTAGAATGCAGCGTTTCAAAGGTTTAAGTATGATCCAGCAATCTATCACAAGTTTATTTAAAAAATGCATTCCTAAAGGTACCTCAATGGACCTTTATACATTTTATGGCAAGTCTGCGAATATCATTTGCTACTCTCATAAATTTTCGTTTTTCTTTTATGTAAGCTGTAACAATCAAAATATAGCGAATTATAGCACCTCGTTTGTTCACCTTTATTTTGTATGCCTCGCTTCTCAACCAAAAATCCGTTGTTTTGAGGTTTGGAGACGTTGGTGAAAAGCTAATAGGTCCATCTCGACTAATCCACCGTTCTTGAAAAGTTTCATTTAAATATTGTTGACCTGGCAAGGAAAATGTGGAAGAGCTGATAGTATATAGTTTATGCCCAAATTAACATCTAATAGATGTTGTAACTTGTTTTGCAAAAATTCCATATAACATTCTAATGCTAGACAATTCTCAATAATGAAAGGATCAGTTAAATGACTGTCGACAATTCCATATCACTTGTTAACTGAAAGACGACGCTGAAAATTTGTTTCGACTATTTCGTGGGTATTTCCGTCAGACCATCGATGAGAGTTGCGGGAATTACGATGTTGTTGAGTGAATATTGCTGGTTCTTTAAAAAATACGTATCAAAACAATGACGATTATAAATTATTCATCGACAAAACTGTATTCATTTAGCTGAATCCTGGTTCTAGGTTGATTTTGATATAAGCTCTGTTAATGTAATGTTTAATCACTTTTGTTTGAGGAATTCCAAATCAAGCGACACTGCTTCGTGAGCTAGTCGTAGGCTCTGTTTCACTAAATCTAGAATGCCTTCTACTTCATATACATTTTGTCTACTGGCACGTTAAGATGAAATGTGAGCACTTGGAAGTTTACCGGTCTCACACAATATGTTGAAAGTTTTGATAAGTTTTATCTATGATGCGAAAACCGGTGAGAATACTCTTTAGCCGAAGCTGTAGCATTCCCATTGCAAAATCCACAAACGATCATCAAATTCGCATATTCCAAATTTGAAAAGATGAGTTGCATTGTTTTTTTTTTTACCTTTATCAATGTTGTCAAGCTAAATAATTCATAAATGATACGCGATTAGTTGACAAATTATAATTTTTTGTTGTTGTTTATCATATGCTAGTATACTTGATTGGTTGCTTAAACTTAAACGTTAGAACGTTGCAATTCAAAAAATGAAAATCGGATTAAAATTTTTAGGTTATACAGAAACCACTCCCAGAATTTGGAGCTTTCTTCTCGGCTACCATCGTATATCACTGAGCTTCTAAGTCAATAAGGTAACTTTGAAATAAGACAGCTTTAGGAAGTGAAAATTTTAGATGCAAGGCTCAGTAGTAACTAAAATAGACCATAGTAATTTATCACAAAGAAAACCCAAATGTTCTTTAAAAAAAAAATGACTTAGGAGTTTTTGATTTTTAAACCAAATGTCAGCTGATAACAAATAGTTTTGATGTCAGATGGCTAAGACCGACCCAAATACAGAATATTCGGGTACATTTGAATAGTGATTGTGTAATAGCGCGAATTAAGCAGTCAACCTCATTAAAAGGTTAAATGACTAAATGTGGAATAATTCAAAACATAATTCAAAGTTAAGTCTACCAGAAGCTCAAAAAAATATCAATTAACTAGCACGAGGAAAGAAAAATCAGTTATAGAGTTGTCTTTATTGGCCAAAAAATATCTCAGTGCTTCAGCCTCTTCAGAAACAAGTGAACATCTTTTCAGTACAATGGGATATATATATATATATATATATATATATATATATATATATATATATATATATATATATATATATATATATATATATATATATATATATATATATATATATATATATATATATATATATATAATATAAACAAAAGTAGATCAAAACAAGAGCACGTACATAAAATAAAATTTGCCCATTAATTATATTATATTAATCTCAAACACACACACACACACACTATATATATATATATATATATAATATATATATATATATATATATATATATATATATATATATATATATATATATATATATATATATATATATATATATATATATATATATATATATATATATATATATATATATATATATATATATATATATATATATATATATATATATATATATATATATATATATATATATATATATATATATATTTTATGTCTCCTCCGGTGGGCAAAGGCCAGAGGCATACCAAATTCCACCGGAGTTGGGAAAGATCTATTATCATGGTCGATGGTGGCTGACGTGTCCGGACACACGGCGTTTGAAAGTATGCAAGTCAAAGGAAGTTGGGAAAACAGATGAAGGGAGTGTGTTCCAGACTTTACCAGTAGAGTATATGTAAGACTGAGCGTAGCGGTTAAGTCTGGGGTCGGAGAGTTGGACAGAGAAAGGATGAGAATGTGTAGAAAGGCGTGTCGTACGAGCTCTTCTCCATGGAGGAGGTATGCAACGAGAGAGTTCAGAAGAGCAGTGTCCGTTGTAATAGCGATAGTAAAGAGAGAGTGACGCAACAATTCGACGGGCAGTAAAGAGATTGAAGAGAGTTAGTAAGAGCAGGAGAGTTGATGAGACGAAATGCCCTTGACTCCACCTTCTCTAAGAGAGCTGTATGTGTGGAACCACCCCAGATGTGCGAAGCATACTCCATACAGGGACGAACAACACCCCTATACAGAGCAAGCAACTGGGGTGGCGTGAAGTAATTCTGAAGGCGCCTCAGAACACCCAACCTCTTAGAAGCTTGTTTAGAAAGAGAAGTAATGTGATCTTTCCAAGAAAGATCACGAGAAAAAGAAACACCAAGAATATTAAGGACAGATGAAGGCTTGAGTTGTGTGTTTTCGAAGAAGATATCATAGTTATGTGGAAGATTGTGTCGAGTGGAGAGATGGAGGAACTGAGTTTTTGAGGCATTGAAAACAACCATGTTTTCTCTGCCCCAATTTGAAATACGGAATGATCAGAGGTTAGTTGTTCCAAGGCTACCCTTCTCGAGTCTATCAACTGCTGTTGGGTGGGACGTTTTTCAAAATGGAAGGAATAATGAAGGGTGGAGTCATCAGCATAGGAGTGGATAGGAGATGAGGTGATGGAGAGAAGGTCATTAATGAAGAGTAGAAAAAGTGTTGGTGATAGTACAGAACCCTGAGGAACACCACTGTTAATAGATTTAAAGGATGAACGGTGGCCGTCTACAATAGTTGCTATAGAACGACCGGAAAGGAAATTAGCGAGAAGATTACAGAGAGAAGGATAGATACCGAAAGAGGGAAGTTTAGAAATCAAAGCTTTGTGCCAGACTCTATCGAAGGCTTTCGAAATGTCCAGCGCGACAGCAAAAGATTCACCGAAATGCCAAATAGCGGAGGACAAAGATTCAGAGAGAAGGGAAAGAAGATCACCTGTAGAGCGTTTCTAACGAAAGCCATACTAGCGATCAGAGATAAGATTAGAAGAATTGAGATGCTTCCAAATCTTCCTGTTAAGGATAGATTCGAAAACTTTAGAGAGAACGGAGGTCAAAGAAATAGGACGGTAGTTGGAGGGTTGAGAGGGGTCCCCCTTCTTAGGCACAGGTTGAATGAGCGCACGTTTCCAGCAAGAATGGAAGGTTGAAGTAGATAGACAAAGACGAAATAGTTTACCGAGGCAGGGTGCAAGCTCGGAAGCACAAGTTTTGAGAACCACAGGAGGAATACCATCAGGACCGTACGCCTTCTTAGTATTAAGCTCAGAGAGAGCAGAAATGACATCTTTAGAAGAAATTCTAATTTTAGGCATAATTGAGTTAGAGGGGGTTGAAGGAGGAGGAATAGCTCCGGAATCGTCTAAGGTTGAATTAGAGGCAAAAGTTTGAGTAAAGAGTTCAGCTTTAGAAGAAGGTAAAACAGCAGTTGTGCCGTCGGAAGATATTAAAGGAGGGAAAGAGGAAGAAGCAAAGTTAGAGTTGACATTTTTTGCAAAATGCCAGAAAGAACGTTAAGAAGAGGAACCAGAAAGATTATTGCATTTTCTACGGAGAAAGGAGTTTTTAGTGTTACGAAGGATAGATTTTGCACGATTCCGGGATGAAATATAAGTAGCGTGAGTTTCTGGAGTTTGAAAACGACGGTAATCCTTGAAGGCAGCATCCCCTTATATATATATATATATATATATATATATATATATATATATATATATATATATATATATATATATATATATATATATATATATATATATATATATATATATATATATATATATATATATATATGAACTCATCTCGATTTATTAAAGCTGAATGGTTTTATTTTATTGTAAATGTATTTTAATATTTTATAAATTGAATAGTATTTGGAAACTTTTAAAACTGGCAACTGTGGTTTTCGATTGTTGTAGTCCGGTAGAACCGTTTTTAGAACATACTTATTATGAGACCTGGAATATACTGTTTTGGTATCTAAAGAAAATAATTGGTATTTATTACTGTGCCTTATTATCTTAGTGGTTTAAAATAATAATGAATCTTAATTAATATTTCTGACTATAATTAATAAATTGTTGTCTATTGCAGTGAGTTTGATTGCCTTCTAATGCTTTTGTATAATGTCATCAGAGTGAAAGCTGAAATATTAAACTAGGACACCTTAAGCAAAAAGTCCAATTGCAAAACATCACAGCTTCCCATATATATATATATATATATATATATATATATATATATATATATATATATATATATATATATATATATATATATATATATATATATATATATATATATATATATATATATATATATATATATATATAATAAAATAAAAAAAAAAAAAAGTAGCTAAATCTAGCTACTTTTTTTTTTTTTTTTACTAAAAACAGCAAAATCTGGGAACCAGAAAACCTTCTCTCCTGAACACTCAAAGGCCTTCAAAACCTACCATCTTAACGCTCAGGAGTGACACGTGGTTTTCATATTTGTAGATTTTCTCTCATATATTTTTATTCCGACTTTTCATATAAAAAGCAAATTTCAAATTTTGACGGAGGTAGATTTGAACGTTCAACCTCAGGAATGTATTCCCGTAACGTTAGTCACTAGACCACGAGATATTTCTAATATAAAAATAATCTCTTTAAGGAATGAACATCAATTTTACAAATTTTTAAATTTCTATTTAACAAACATTTATTTATTCCATTTTAAATCCCTTTACATTCTTTGCATTTACATTTCGTTTTACTATACATATGGTATTATTCCATATTATTTAATATATTCTAAACTAACACTCGTTTTTTTCACAAAGTGACAACTAAAATAATTCGTAATTTTCCTATTCTACTTATATTTTCATAGTTTTTTAAGACAATGCATTAAAGTATATGTATACATATGAGCACACAACCACCAGTCAGCCTCATGCATACCATGTACATCAACTTTCAAGTTTTTAAATTTTCATTTTATCCTACATTTATTTATTCCATTAGAAAATACATTGCATTCTTCGCATTTACGTTTTATTTCACTATACATATATTTTCATTCCATATTATTTAATATATTGTAAATTAAAAACCCGTTTTCATCACAAAGCTCTAACAAAAATAATTCCTTATTTTACTTTTCTACTCATTTTCTTTAACGGAGAACATCAAAGTACACTAAAAAATAAAAAATACATTTTTAAGACAATACATTAAAGTATGTGTATATATAAGCATACACCCACCAGTCAGCCTCATGCATACCAAGTACATCAACTTCCAAGTTTTTAAATTTTCATTTTATCCTACATTTATTTATTCCATTAGAAAATACATTGCATTCTTCGCATTTACATTTTATTTCACTATACATATATTATTATTCCATATTAATATATATATATATATATATATATATATATATATATATATATATATAATATATATATATATATATATATATATATATATATATATATATATATATTATAAACTGGTAATCTTTGATATATTAAATAATTAGATAGTGAATGATGAGATAGACGAATCAAAAAGAAAACTGTTTACAAAATAAAAATAACATGTTGACTGAAATTTCAAAGGACAAAGCAAAACAAACAAATTTACTTAGTAATATTTTATTTACAGTAGCATAGAAAATGTGTGAATTTTAGTAGCGTAGTTATAAACGAACAGTCTTGGAAGCTATGAGTTTAACAAATAAAGTGATCTTAAGTTTTTAATAAATTTACATAATATAAATAGTTAATGTAAAAATCTCTTAAGACGAAGTAACAAGTTCTAAGGACATCTCTTTTCAATGCAAAGACTTCCGTCTATACTAGATACTTTTTAATTAAACAAATCACAACAGTTTGTGCAACTAAGCAAAGGAGGTTACTTCCTCCTTTGGTGATACTCATGTAACACCACTTAGCTTTGACTCTGGCCAATTTTCCAGATCCTCAAAATCTTTTTCCTTCTATTCCTCTTAACTCACTTAAAGGATAGAACCTCAGGATCTAAGGTCTTGTTTGGTAAAAAAAAATCGACGATCTTATATTGAATTCTGGATCCATAAAGAATCTTCTTTGGTTCGTCCTTCTAAGATTTCGTAGATAAAACAAGAAAATACAAAGAATATAATATAAATAAATATTATATAAAATTCCAGTTACATTTGAATTTCATGCAGTAACTAATTTATTATTTTAGATGCTTTGTGACTAATTTAACAAAACGTAGGCTTCGTATTTAACTTTAAAGTATTATATAAAATTAATTATATAATAATACACCTTTCTACCAATTTTCATAACTTAAAACTACTTAATAATAATTTTAATAATATAAATACAGTTTTTAAACTCTACACAGAAGCGATGATAATAATAATAATAATAATAATAATAATAATAATAATAATAATAATAATAATAATAATAATAACGAAAGTCATTCATAATTTTACGTTCATAGGCAATAAAGAAATAAAAATTGACTTGAATATAAAGTTAATAATTTATAAATAACTAAATAAATAAATATAATAATAATAATGAAGCTATAATATTATAAATAAAACAATGAGATATTCTTTAAAACATAAATATATTAATTAATATATAAATACAATAGACGAAACATTATGATAAAACGAAACAATAAAAAATACATATTAAATAATTCATCATGAAGATAAATAAAAGTAGTAAAAAAGAAAAAGAAATAAATCCATGATAATTAAATAAATTATAAAACAAAAATAAAATAAAAAATATTATAGAAAATATTTTACACTTTCTCTAAACCTAAGGGTAACTAAATTAAATCTTTGAAAATCATATCTTGAAAATAGGTCGAAGATAAAATAATTTTATATTGCTCTGGTCTTAGATTCGATATATTTTCAAAGGATGAATTTCGGAGTAAAATAAATCTATATACAAAAAAAAAAAAAAAATGTTTTTTAAGTTATTCATATATCAATTCTATGATTATCGATTTAGTATCATCAAAGAAAATTACTTAACACATCAATATTGTCATTAAAAAAATCTTATCATCATCTTTTTACTTTTTTTTTTTCTTTTATAAGTATTTGAATGGACTTTTTGTAACACATAATTCAACATTGTTAAAGGAATTATAAAATAAAATCAGCAATAATATAAAGTAATATGAAAATATAATATAAAACATCAACGTTAACTCTCAGAAATCATTACGAGTTTCTGGAGTCCCTCAGAAGAAAACCAAGTATCTATACTATATGATACTTAAACCTGAATCCTTGAGTACTGCAAACAAACATTTATTTGACAATAGTCACTAACGGCGGTCTAACATGAAAGCTTCTGTAAAGAATTACATTCATTTAATGTCAGGATTGGAACATATTTAGGGTTCCCCGCAAGATTCTTCCAAGAAGGCGACAATCTCTCGTCCCTTTACAACAATTTTCTTAAAACAGTTTCAACATAAAGAAATGAAATCCTCTTTTATAAGTGAATAAATAATCTATAAAATAACTTCTCTCATAATATTTCCTCAACAGTAAAAGAAACATCTTAATATAAACAAAATATTTTGATAATAAATATCAAAACAACAATTAAACTAACCATATTTCCTATTTCTATTTCTATTACTCAAGTGGTCTTTCTAAAACTCTGTCAGTATCTACGTAACAGGTCCTTTAGATCTTAAATTATATGTATTTCTTGTGTTATTACTATTTCTATCGTGATTTATTCTAACATTATTATTTCTATTAATATTCATTGGAATATAAATATCATCATCACTATCAGAGTTTGTACTCTCCACATCTGTAACTTCTTCTCCTCTATTCGTCATTTAAATCTACTTCATCTTCTCTATCTGGGTCATGTATGACATTTGGTAAATGACATCTCTTTAGTCGGTTTATGTGTACTCTTTCTTGCCTTTTATGCAAATCATACAAGGGTTTTATAGTGTAATTAACAGGTGAGTACTTATCAATAATTCTATAAGGTCCAAGGTATCTAGGTTTAAGTTTACTGCCTTTACCTCTTCTATAATTATCTAATAACCATACAAAATTTCCTACTTCAAACTCTTTGAAATTTTTATCTCTAAAATATTCTCTTCTTTTCCTTTGCATTTTACATTAAATTCTTGAGCATTCTTATATGCTTCTTTCATCTTTTTACTTATCTCTTCTTTAGCATTTCTACCTATATAATCATAAGTTTCTCCTGCCTTTAATAATGTCGGAAAGTGGTAAGAGGGCGTCTCTCCCAAAGAAAAGAAAGAAGGGAATTTCATTTGTGCTTGAGTGGTAAGAAGTGTTTAGTGCTAGTGTAACGAAAGATAAATAATCTTCCCAATGATGTAGTTCAGAGTGTTCTAATGCAGATGCTAAAGCGTTTTTAATGTTTCTGTGTGATCTTTCTGAGTAACTGTTTCCTTGGGGATGAAAGCTTGTTGTGTAATGTACTTTAGTTTTAAAGAGGTCACAAACTTCCTTGAAAAGATTAGAATGAAACTGTGTACCGTTATCAGTAGTGATATGAGATGGGGCTGAGAATCTGTTTATGTAATCTATTAGGCATTTTACTATTGTTTCTTTTTAATATTAGGGATAGGATAAGGTTTGAAGGAATCTGGAAAAATGATCTATTATAGAGAAAATGTATTTATTGTTATTAGAAGTGAATAGGAAATGGTCCTATAATGTCAATACCTATATGTGATCCAGGAGAAAGAGGTGAGTGAAAGAGTTGTAAGGGTGCTTTAATGTTATTGTAAGGGGAAATCTTTTGACAAGTTATACAATTTCTGCAGTATTCTTTAATGTCTTGTGTCATGTTAGGCCAATAGAATAAATCTTCTGCCCTGTATAATGTTTTAATAAAGCTAGCGTGAAAGTTTAAGTGAGAGTTATGTACTATGTATAAAGCTGTGTTTTTAAGAGTGTGAGGAATTACAAGTGTTTCTTTATAGGGTCTTTGGTGTTTGTTAAAATGTATGAAATAGAGACATTTATTTTTCATAATAAATCTGGATAAATCTATATCCCTCGGTATACCTTCAATGTTTCTTTTCTCAAAATAATTTATAATTCTTCTCCATTCTAAATCTTTTAACTGTTCTCTCCTTACATTTTCTGAATTTAAAACCTTTGATGGTTCGATTTCTTCACTACTATTAATAACATGAACACTTCTACTGAGTGCGTCTGGAATTACATTTTCCTTTCCTGCTCTAAACTGTATATCAAAATTAAATTCTGTAAGAAGTAAGGCCCATCTAGCAATTCTTGGAGTGCTAGGTTTAAATTTAAAAAGATATCTTAGGGGTTGATGGTCTGAAATAATCGTAAATTTATGTTCATAAAGATAATAATCAAAGTGTCTAACTGATTTGACAATGGCTAATGCTTCCCTTTCAGTTACACTGTATCTACTTTCTTGTGGTGTTAACTTCCTTGAGAAAGTATGCTATAGGTTTATCTAAACCATCACTTTCCTGTGTTAGAACAGCTCCAATCGCCAAATCTGATACATCAGTATGAAGTTTAAACGGGTTATTAAAATTTGGGTGTATGAGAATAGGTGAACTAGATAATAATTCTTTTAATTTTACGAAAGCTTTCTCTTCTAACTCAGACCAAATAAACTTGAGTATTTCTTAGTGAGATTTGTTAAGGGGGCACAAATACTTGAGAAACCATCAATAAATTTCCTATAGTAACTAGACATGCCTAAAAAACTTCACATCTTTTACATTCCTAGGCGTTTCATAATCTCTAATACCTTGCAATTTAATTGGGTCAATTTGAATGCCTTTTTTAGAAATAATATGTCCTAAATATTTTACACTTTCTTGAGCAAACTTACACTTCTTTAGAGATAGTTTAAGTCCTGAATCTTTATAAATTTTTAAAACTTGTTCCAAGTATTTAAGATGATCTTCAAAGTTTGATGTATATAAAATTAAATCATCCATATAAATATGGCAAAATTTCCTAAAACTTCAGAAAATAAGAAGAGATAAAGTCTTAGTGAAAGGTAGTAGGGGCGCCTATTAAACCATAAGGCATTCTAATATGCTGATATTTTAAGTTATCAGGTCCCATGAAACTTGTCTTATGCCTGTCCTCTTCTTCTATCAAAATTTGATTAAATCCTTTCAAGTTATCCAGCACCGAAAAATATCTAGAACCATTTAATGATGCTAATATTTCGTCAACACGAGGCATGGACATCACCTCAGATTCCGTTACTTTATTCAGAACCCTTGCGTCATATACAAAGCGTAGCGTGTTATCTGACTTCTTTATTAGTATTATAGGACAGTTCCAGAATCTAGAGGATCTCTCAATTAGTCCTAGCTTCAACATTTTATTTAAATGGTCTTGCATAACTTCTTTTGTTGCTTGAGGCAACCTATACTGTGGAACAAAAACTGGTTTGCTATTACCTGTCTTAATACTATGTTTATTTAATTTACACAAACCTATATCATCAGAGGTTTGGGAAAATGCATCTTTATATTTCTTAATCAATTCTAGCATTTTTATTTGTTGATTAGTTTCTAGGTTATCTAAATTTATATTATTTAAGTCGAATGTACAATCAGATTTTGCTACATTTTCTATCTCTATTTCTTCTTCTTCTGCTAAAAATATATCTCCTATCAATTCATTTTTATTTAAAGTTATTTCTCTATCAAAATAGTTAGCTATAGTGAAAGGTACCTCTAAATTATCATTAACTACAGCTAAAGTATTTCCAACTCTTAAACCATCAGTACAAGAAGATTCAATGACTACATGTTTGTTCTTCCATTTCTTTCCTACAATACCATGTGTCTTTACAAATGAACGAGGGGGTAATATTAACTTTTTATTTAATTTTAATTTATCTTCATTAAGTTTTAATTTATTTATACTGAAACATTTCAAATTATAATCATCTGAGCAAATTATATTCAACTTTACTTTATTTATTTGTATGTACTTTTCTTCAAAATTGAACATCACCTTCCCTATCCTCTTAATTATGTCTCTGCCTATTAATATATCTCCTACAAATTTTGTAATCTAAAATATATACCTCATGAATAAATTTAATTTTACCAATATTAAAATACAAAGAAACTTTGCCATTTAATTTCAAAATTTCGC
>SEYY01000919.1:153749-217363 GCA_009176605.1 Armadillidium nasatum
GCTGATTGATGTTCACAATCTATGAATTGTCCGGATTTCACCATAACACTCACACCAACCGTTACGCACGCAACTATAAGATGAACTATAGATAATTTTTAACTCCAATAATTTCAGTTTTACTTCTTTAACCATTTTCTCGGCGTTTATTATACTATTAATAGCAATTATTAATAGGTTCCAAAATTTGACTTTTCTTGACGAACATTGATACTTCAATAACGTTTGCTTTAAAGCTCCGAATATTCGTCTAGAGAAAGGCTGAATCTCTTTCCATTTTTAAAATATTGTTCAATTTCTTTTATTATATTATACTGTTCATACAGTAATTGCATAAAATTCTGATTTTTAGGAAGAAACAAAATTTTCACTGCATGCTTGTGAATAAATTCCCTTTTACATATTGCACTGAGAGAAAATCCATCTGAAGATACAAATTTTACAGTGATTTTTTCTTGTGTTATTCTTTAAAAAAACTAAACAATGAATGAACACTTTCAAACATATATACTGATAACAATAAAAGTTTTGCGGTTGAGTGTGAAAAAAAAAACTTCAGTGAGGAATAAGAAATTTAAGATTGATTATTAAATTTTGAACATTTGTTTTTTTTCTATATAAATTTCCAGAAATTGAAAGCCATATTAAATAAAAGTCTACAACTATACCAAAAAAAAAATATTAAACTAATATGGTAATCGAATGCTTTGTTTTATTTACCTTTTGGGAAAAGAATCCACGAGCCGTTAACGAACAATCACTCTGAATTTTAATTAAAGGCAATGTAAGAGATCCACGTCCAGTTTCCAAAGTAATTATAATACAATCCATTTCTAGGAAAAGTGTTTCCTTCCCAAGATCATCTGAAGAATCAAACACCTCAATCGCAGATTCTGATAATTTTTCATCAATATCGGAATTTGCTTCTTCAGCAGAATCTAAAATAAGATTTAAAGATGTTAAGAAATTACCACAAATATTTTACTTTCTGGAAAGTTCTTTTGCTAATAAAAACAAAGAATTTCTTTCAGTATATATATATATATATATATATATATATATATATATATATATATATATATATATATATATATATATATATATATATATATATATATATATATATATATATATATATTAGAGGTGGCCCTTAATTTTCATTTTTCGACAATTGATGCTCCCAACACCTATTTTTGTTCCATTAGATAGAACAAATTCTCATCAAAATTTCGGTACAATTGGATCACATTAAGAGGAAACCCATGGGCCCCAAAATTCCATATTTCACATATTAATTAGCATATTTTTTAAAAACTTTTATTACATTACGAAACTGTTTTATGGCAAGTTAATGATACTGAGAAATCGAAATATATATTTATTACTTACAAATATTGTTCAAATGATTATTTATTTGAAAATTAGATTATAAAAGATATTTGGATTTCACTTCTTCAGTAGAGTAGTTTTAGTAGATTTTAATTACTGTTTTCTGTATTCACTAACAATCTGAACTATGTTTTGTTTCTCTGTTTCGTCCTTGCCTAAAATGTTCTGATATTCTTGAATTAGCTTCACTCCTCTCTCAGCTACATCGTTAACCACATCAATGCATTTCAATATTTCCACATTGGAAATTCTCATCCTCTTTCTGAGTTGTTGTTCATAAAATTTGTATGAATTTAAATTCTTGGTAACATTGATTTGCAATCAGCTATAATAAAGTATGAAATATCTTTTGTTTTTAAACCATTGAAGTTTTTATTTTTGATAATTTATCTTTCAATTCGGTTGTCATAATCGTTGTCGTCTATTGTCTTTATTTTAGTAAGCATTTTTAGTTAAATGTCTAGTGGAACATCGTCATAAAAAATTGCGAATGCCGTAGTTTCATGTGCTAGGTACTAAAAATGTTTTACGAATTTCCTCACAGCAGCACTATTAATATCAGTATCAAATTCTTTATATTCGATTATGTTCAGCAAAAAATTGAAATCGAGATATGGAGCTTCAACGACCAGTGGTGATAAAAACTAAGATTGTAAATAAAGTCTAATAAGACACATATTCTTCTGACTTAATGTTTCTTGTGGTCATGTCGAATTGATTCTGGAATTTTAGAATCGTAAATATCATTTGCTATCCAAATAGCGTGGCTCACAGGGCCAGGAATACGAAACGAGACACCACGTCGGGACCTGCCGCCAAGGAATAACAAGGCTAATTCTAATAATTTCCGATAGTCATCTCGATGCTATTTCAGGCGTAACTGATCTTCAAGAAATTCCATTATATTATCATGGTCATGCTCGGTGACAACGTCTACCCTACTACGGTATTTTGTACTGTCTAAGGTCGACCAAGTTCCTTTAAATCTTTTAAATATATTTACATATGATCCAGATATTGCTCCCACTATTGTATTAAAAATATTTTTTAAGACCATCTCGAAGAAGTGATGATTACACGGAAGATAAAGTAAATCACGTTCAAACATTTTTCAATGTTTGTACTGGCACTATTTATTTTTACTGTGTTGCTTGCAGTTGTATCGAAACACAATGCTTGTATCTTTTCTTCTATGCCCCAATTTTGCGCTGCTTGAAAAACAGCTATAGCTTGATCTTCTCCCGTAGCTGCAGAAATTTCAGGTATACCTAATAATTGTTATTTGTTTGAAAGTGCAAGACCAACGCATTGCACCCCACTAGATTACATTGTACTTTAATTTCCGCTTGTCTCTGCTTCCTGAATTCCTTCCTTCCGTCGATGTTGAAAAGATGTGCGATTAATAATTAAATTTGTAGTAAACATACTTGAAAGCTTCTGATGCAGCAATTAACAAGTGAACCGCGTTCCGATCATTAATTTTAAATCTTTCTAATGCTTCAGATATACTGGGTATGAAAACATCTAATGTACCTCTTCTCATTGCAGTACTTGGTTCACTTTATCTCTGTGTATCTCCTGTTTCTGGTTCTGATTTCTCATTCCCATTATCGCTGCTTGACATTGGTGATAGTTGTTCAGAAACGTTTCGTTCCATTTATTCGAAAATCCTCTTACGTCTCTCCGTCTCCTTTTATATTTTTCACGTGATGTGCTTTAAATCAATGCCAGCCGTGGAACCTGGTCGTCCTTTCTTGTGTTGCAATAATAAAAATTGAATATCCTCTTTATTCTTAAGGATATCTAACACATTTTTAGGATCAACAACAAATAAATTATCCAATTTGTAATTAAATGTTGCACGTTTTTTGGTTTCCACTTCAGATACTCGTTTTAACCTCTTTTGCAAATTTGTCCATTCTTCATAGTGATATAACTACCAGCGCAGTGAAGGAATGCGAGGCTTCTTCCAAAAAATGAAAACTCTTCTGCGACTAGTGTTGCAATTTCTTTGAGGTTCAATTTACTTACATGTAAATTGGAGAATAAGACGCTAAGTACATGCCAACTGGAAGGTAGTTTTGCTCCAATAATTCGGTTGCTGATGTTTTCGATGAGACTTATATGGTAGTCTTTACGTTAATAGGGTAATGCCAGCATAGTACAAAATAACTACGAAAACAATTATTATTATTATTGTTATTATTATTATTATTATCTAAATGTAAGAGCCTAAAACACACCAAAGATACGCATACAATGTACTGTATCGAAGACTCGAATATCACTGGTATGTTACCTAAAAGTATTAGGTTTAAATAGGAAAACAATGTTAAATCTGAAATCTTCAACACTAATATAGTTTTCAATTCGATATAATAACTCTGACACATTTGGTTTTAGGTATATGATAGTTAGTTTAACATATATTGTAAATTCAATTCCATTTAAATTTTGTTCTATTCTTTATTTTAAGAAAAATGCTCTGCAAAGAAAATTGAAACGATATTACCTAATAAACATAAAAAATAATAAATATCCTTAACAGGAAGATTTGGAAACATCTCAATTCTTCTAATCTTATCTCAGATCGCCAGTATGGCTTTCGAAAGAAACGCTCTACTGGTGATCTTCTTTCCCTTCTCTCTGACTCTTGGTCCTCCGCTCTTCGGCATTTCGGTGAATCTTTTGCTGTTGCGCTGGACATATCGAAAGCTTTCGATAGAGTCTGGCACAAAGCTTTGATTTCCAAACTTCCCTCTTTCGGAATCTATCCTTCTCTCTGATTTCCTTTCGGGTCGTTCTATAGCAGCTGTTGTAGACGGCCACCGTTCATCCTATAAATCTATTAATAGTGGTGTTCCTCAAGGATCTGTCCTATCCTCAACACTTTTTCTGTTTTTCATTAATGACCTTCTCTCTATTACTTCATCTCCTATCCACTCCTATGCTGATGACTCCACCCTTCATTACTCTTTTCATTTTGAAAGACGCCCCTCCCAGCAACAGTTAATAGAGGCAAGGAAGGTGGCCTTGGAGCAACTAACCTCTGATCTATCTCTCATTTCTAATTGGGGCAAAGAAAACATGGTCGTTTTCAATGCCTCAAAAACTCAATTCCTCCATCTCTCTACTCGACACAATCTTCCACACAACTACGATATCTTCTTCGAAAACACGCAACTCAAACCTTCATCTCTCCTCAATATTCTAGGTGTTTCTTTTTCTCGTGATCTTTCTTGGAAAGATCACATTACCTCTCTTTCTAAACAAGCTTCTAAGAGGTTGGGTGTTCTGAGGCGCCTTCAGTATTTCTTCACACCACCCCAGTTGCTTGCTCTGTATAGGGGTGTTGTTCGCCCCTGTATGGAGTATGCGTCACACATCTGGGGTGGTTCCACACACACAGCTCTCCTGGAAAAGGTGGAGTCTAGAGCTTTTCGCCTTATCAATTCTCCTGCTCTCACTAATTCTCTCCAATCTCTTTCTGCCCGTCGAAATGTTGCGTCACTCTCTCTCTACTATCGCTATTAACAATGGACACTGCTCTTCTGAACTCTCTCGTCGCATACCTCCTCCATTAAGAAGGGCTCGTGAGACTCGTCTTTCTACACAGTCTCATCCTTTCTCTGTCCAACTCTCTGACCCCAGACTTAACCTCTATGCTCAATCTTACATTTACTCTACTGGTAAAGTCTGGAACACACTTCCTTCATCTATTTTCCCAACTACCTATGACTTAAGCACCTTTAAACGCCGTGTATCAGGTCATTTCGGCCTTTAATTTGACCATGTTTCCGACTTTCCTCCCAACTCTGGTGGAACAATGGTAGGCCTCTGGCCTTTGCCCACCAGAGGAAAAAAAAAAAAAAAAAAAAAAAAAAAAAAAAAAAAAAAAAAAAAAAAAAAAAAAAACAAGTAAATGGGGTTTAAAACTGAAATTGCATCCCATTTGGGGGCCTTTTACGAGAGTTTGAGTGTGCTAAAATTTTACCGGGAGTAATTGTATATATAATGAAACAGTTTTGAGAGCTGTGAGAAAGAAATGTTAAACTTCAAATTTTCCTATACAATTAAGGGCTATTCTAAAATATATATATATATATATATATATATATATATATATATATATATATATATATATATATATATATATATATATATATATATATATATATATATATATATATATATATATATATATATAAGGGACCGACCAGGGCTGGAATTTGGCCGGGATTGACAAATTTGTAAAGAGGTCAAAAGCATTTAAATTTTTGGTTAAGAAAATTAGATATAAATTTAATTGAGGTTTATATAATTGTAAGGAATGAATAGAATAGCCAACATTCACATAAATTAATGATTTTATGCATTTTCTCAGAAAATTAGTTTTCTATACTAAAAGTAAAAATAAAAAATAAAAAATTTCTAATTCATAATAGTGATTCAACAGGTTTACCTAGGTAAGACCCTAAGGTAAAGTTTGAAAAATTGTAAAATATAAAATAATCAATTTAACCTATATCTATACATATCATTGTTATTTTATTGCTATACATCAAACTGTATCATTTAGCTACATTATTTCAAAATTATTATTTTGTTTATACTTTCAGTCAATATGGCTAAAAGATCAGCTTCTGCAGTTTTGGAGTACTTTACAATGTTTCAGGATAGGTTCGAAATTGCTAAATGTAACATCTGCAGTCAGAAAATTAGAAGAGAACCTCCGGGTGCCACAAGTAAAAAAATTTCAACCAAATCTTTAAGGAGTATCTAAAATCAAAACACAAAGATGAACATTCCCTAGCAGAAAAGGAGCGGTCAAAAGAAACAGGAACGAAAAAATCTTATTTTTCTTATATTTTGTTTGAAAATTTTTTATATTATTTTAGACTGATTGAGCTGAAATTTTCAAGGTGTAAACATTTTTTTACGAAGTTCTAAGTTGATTTCGAGCATTTTTTTTGGAGTCTATAACGGTTTGAAAGTTATTTGGACAAAAAGTTGAAAAAACTGAATAACTGGGTTAAACCAATGGTCCACATGAGCTGAAAATTTAACTGAATACCTTTGCCCCAATTTCTTGCAGTGGTGGGAATAGATTTTTGATATCAGGTCTAGAAAAAAGTTATAAGCACTTGAAAACAAATTTGCAAAAATCGTACCCTTCTGGAGGAAAAAATTATTTAAAAAAAAAGCTACCTACTATTTTTTTTATTTGTGGATATTGTTTAGAGGAGGGACAGGGCAACAACCTTTATTTAGTGCATTATTAAATGCTATTTGTTTGAAGCGATATGAAGCCTTTCAAAATTTGGTAAAAAATGGACCTTTTTGAAGACTTTATCTCGAAACCAACGAATCGCATAGAATAAAGTATATAGAGGAATTTGTAGCCCGACCCCTCCTCTATACATCCACCAAAAATAAGAAATGTTATAGTGGTATTTTTTTTACAAACATTTTTTTCTGAAAAGGTGGATTATTTTTAGTTCAAAAATATTTATTTTCGATAGTTGGTCAGTTTTTGGCTTATAGCAATTTTTCTACAACTCTGGGAACATTTTACTCTTAGCTTTTGTAGCCCATAGAATTTTGAATAAATAGTCCAACTTTCAGCTCATTCTAAAAAGTGATTTGGCCCCGCCAATCTTTTGAATAAGGGTCAAATTTCCCCCCCCCCCCACCAAAAAAAAACTTTTTAACCGTAATAGACTCGGATAAACGCTAGAAATAGACAGTTTTTACCGGTAAAAAATCTACATACACTGAAAATTTCAGCAGAATCGGCTCAAGATTAAAAAAAAATTTTTAAACTGGACTGTACCCTTAAGTATAATTTGCCATTTTAACCTCGGCTGGAAAACCCGGTTTTCCCTAATTTTTAGCCGAGGCCGGATCTGATGGGCACCAGAGTTGTGGAAACAGGAAACCTGATCAAGTTAAAGGCTGACATGACCAGATACACGGAGTCTGAAGGTATGTTTGTGAAAGAAAGCCGGGAAGACAGATAAAGGTAATGTGTTCAAGACTTTACTATTAGAATACATGTAAGATTGAACATAGAGGTCAGGTGAGGTCTGAGAGTTAAACAGAGAAAGAATAAGACTGTGTAGAAAGACGTGTCACACGAGACTTTCTCAGTGGTGGAGGAATGCGACTAGCGAGATCAGAAGAGGAGTGTCCGTCGTAATATCGAAAGTATAGAAAGATTAACGCAACAATTCGATAGGAAGAAAGATACTGGAGAGAATTAGTAAGAGCAGAAGGGTTGATAAGACGAAAACTCCTAGACTTCACCTTCTCTAGATGATGCGCACTCTAAACAGGTGGCAACAAGCCCCCCCCTCATAAAGAACAAATAACTGTTGTGGCGAGTGAAAATTACTAAGGTGCCTCAGAACGGCCAACCTTTTAGAAGTTTGTTTAGAAAGAGAAGTAATGTGATCTTTCTAAGAAAGACCACAAAAGAAAAGAAACACTGAGAATGCTAAGGGCAGATGAAGGTTTATGTCGAGTATTTTCGAAAAAGATGTCCTAGTTGTGTGCAAAGTTGTGTCGATTAGAAAAATGGAGGAAATGAGTTTCTGAGGCATTGAAAACGAGCATGTTTGCTCCGCCCTAATTTGAAATAGGAGAAATATAAGAGTTTAGTTGCACCAAAGCTAACCCTCCTGCATCAATTAACTGCTGTTGGGGAGACAGTCTTTCAGATTAAAAAGAATAATAAAGGTGAAATCATCAACAAAGGAGTGGATAGGTGATGAAGTAAAAGAGTAGTCATTAATTAAATGTGGAAAAAGTGTAGGGGATAGGGCAGATCCTTAAAGAACACCAGTATTAATAGTTTTAAAGGATGAAGGATAGATTCCGAAAAAGTAATTTTGAATTCAAATCTTTTCGTCTGACTCTATCGAAAGCTTTCGATATGTCCAGCACAAGAGGAAAAGATTCAAAGTAATGCCAAAGAGCAGAGAACCAAGAGTCAGAGTACTGGCGATCAGAGATAAGATTAAAAGATTTGAGATGTTTTCAAGTCTTACTGTTAGGATAGTTTCAAAAACTTTAGAAAGAACGAAGGTTAAAGAAAATTTACAGTAGTTGGAGTGTTGAGAAGGGTCTCCTTTTTTTTCGGTACAGGCTAAATGAGCGCACCTTTCCTGCAAGAATAGAAGGCTGAAGTAAAAAGATGTACACTAAAAAATTTACCAAAGCAGGGTGCAAGTTCAGAAACACAGGAAGAATAAAATATTTTAGATATTGTGGACGTATTGGCAAAATTGACCTAAGTCAAAAAAAAAAAAAAATTGTGTTAAATTATAGTTTAAAGTTCTAGGTAGTACGAAAAATCAGAATTTAAATAAAATAACCAAGAAAGAAAAAATCGCTTCAATATGGAGGAAACATGAAATACAGATTATGCGTACTAGTTCTAACTTTAAATTGAAATTTAACACAAACTTGGTTTTTTGACATCCACATTAGCATCTGTACTTCATAATTTTGCAATCTTCGCATCCGCAATTATTAAATGCGGATGTTGCGGTTAGAATTTTGAAAGTTATTAATTTCTTGTCTACCATTTGACTAATTTTTTGGATACAGTGAATAAGAAATAATTATTTTTAATATATATATATATATATATATATATATATATATATATATATATATATATATATATATATATATATATATATATATATATATATATATATATATATATATATATATATATATATACAAACTTCCTTTCTTTCTCTTATTCGCTCAGATGATTCTGTTGCTAACACCAACTTAGGCCCCTTGTTCCCCTCTAATTCAACAATAGATAGAATGACTCTGGCAATCCTCCTCTTACTTCTATACTCAGATGTTCCAGGCCTTTAATTGTGATTACATTTGATTAAGTGCATGGACTTCTGAGATCATTGAACGTTAGGAAGGTAAGCTCTCAGTCATTAGTTAAACTTTTCTCTCTACGCCTCAATACTAGTACTTTCCCACAGTGTTAGATGCGCGTATTAGTCCAACCTATTCCGAAGAAAGATAGTCACTCAGATCCTTCTATCGCCATATAGATCTCACTTGTATTAAGTCTAAAACTTTAAAACCCTTCTCAACTCTCAATACTTATATCATCTGGAACTCACATTCCCTTCTTTCTGATTATCAGTATGGCTTTTGACGTTCTAGGTCTACCGGTAATATACTTTCTTATCACATAGATTTATGGTTTTCTGACTTTAGGGACCATTGAGCGAATTGTATGGTGGCACTTGCCATTTCTAAGTCATTTGACCGGGTATTGCATGCATCACTACTTTCCAAGCTCCCCTCCTTCTCTTTGCTTACTTATATCTAGCTTTCTTTTTAACCGTTCAATTTCGAATGTTGCTGATGGGGCGACTTCTTCATTTCCTGTCAATAATGGTGTTCTTCAGGTGTCTTGTCTCCTATTCTATTCCTACTTATCATTAATGATCTTCTTGGCTTCTCATTTAACAGTATCCATTCATATGCCGATGACAAGATTCTGCATTCTTCAGCTCATTTCAAATCTGCTCCCTCTTTTGCATCTAGAGTTGCCTATCATCTTAATCTTTTTGATTCCATTCTTACTGATTTGAATAGAGTTCCCCAGTGAGGTCGTCTAATCATTGTGAAATTCAACTTTAAAAACTCAATTTCTTTAAATCTCCTTCTCAAAGATACTCCTAACTATTTTGCTTCTTTCGATAGTTCTCCCGTCTCTCCTGTTGACAGTATAAACATTCTTGCCCTTCACATAAGCAAAAAAAAATTTCCTCGAAACCTCACATCACATCACAATGCTGCTAGGGCTACCTCAAAGAAGCTTGGAGATCTGTTTTAGCTGAGAGAAGTTTTTATCTCAGTAACTCCAATTAAACAAGGGCTTCATACGCATTTGTATGCAATACTACTCTGATATCTGAGGTGGCTCAGGTTTCACCCGTCTTTTGGATAGAGTTTTATCAAAAGCTAAAAGACATAAACTATCCCGCTCTTTGAAAAGATAGAAGAGGATAGAGATAAGAAAGCGATCGGAAAAACCCAGAGGAGGAGAGAGCTTGACAGCATAAGGAGAAGGATTAAAAGTTTAAAAAAAGGTCTAGAATTTTGGGTTAATCTCAAAGAAGATCAGAGATATTAGTAGGGAGTTGCACTCACTAATCAAGGTCGTTTTGGATGTAGAATTGAAAGGCACGTTCATGAAAAGGCTGTATCATGAAAACTAGAAAGTCATTGACGGCGGTGAACATTGAAATCCCCTAATATGAAACTTTCTGAGAAAGGAGAAAAAGAAAGAATGCTCTCTGTTTTGGAGTTCAGAGAGTCAAAGAATTTAGACGTAGAACGGCAAGAAAGCATTAGCCACAATACGGAAAATTAAGAAGACTACAGATTAGAGACACATACGGATAGCAACCTCCTTTGGATGAAATCTGAAGATAGAGACAGTAAGAGCAACCAAAAATTATTTTCTATCAGAACACTTAAGCACTTGATCTTCTTTCAAGAATAAGAGGTTAGGTTTGAAAGAAGAGAGGTTGTGTTCAGCAAAATTAACATTGAATTGAACACAGCGAATGTTGCAAAAATTAATGAAGAAAATAGACTATGCACTAGAGCATGTCGGATGCATAGTCTTGGTGGCACCAACCATATATCACTTATCAGTATTTTACTTAGCAATGTGAAAACTAGAGTAGGAGTATTACAGATTGTAGAAAATCTACATTTTATGATCATTGAATATTTTAAATTTGGTTACAACCTTCAGGAGTTCAGTAAAAAAAAATTGGTATCGGTATAGGTACTGGGTATCGAAAAATGTAGATGCATCAGTATCGGGTGGTTTAAAATTATTGGTATCGGTATCAGTTAAAATTTGTTTTTGCTCCATTCCTAATATATATATATATATATATATATATATATATATATATATATATATATATATATATATATATATATAATATATATATATATATATATATATATATATATATATATATATATATATAATAGGTCTTAAAAATAATAAAAAAATAATTTTTTTTAAAAAATTTTTATATAATATATATATATATATATATATATATATATATATATATATATATATATATATATATATATATATATATATATATATATATATATATATATATATATATATATTACCAATGTGGAAACGCGATAAAGAAGAAATATCTATAGGCTTAGGAAGCCATAAGTCACTCCAATCAATCAAGTCTGAAACCGGGTTCCCAATGTTTTTTTCACACTCAACTGAAAAACAACTCAAAATGTTGCTCACCACTTCAACAGTACCTTTAAAAAAATTAAAAAAATCAACTTAAAGAAGTTCAATCATAAATTATATATATATATATATATATATATATATATATATATATATATATATATATATATATATATATATATATATATATATATATATATATATATATATATATATATATATATATATATATATATATATATATATATATATATAAGCCAATAATTAGAACCGTTGCTAAATAGTACATAATTCAATTCTTGTGCCGGGATTCGAACACTGACAAATACTCTGCCCTATGACACTTCAAAAGGGAATCACTAAGAAAAAGTTCATGAACAACCGCCATGTAGACCAACTCAAAGGACATCCCCAATTGCACTCAAGCCACAGAGAAACAAGATTAGACAGTATCCATCATTTAATACAGAAACTATACATAAGTATGAAAACCACTAATTAGAACAGTGATGTGAAACAGTACATATTTCAACTTTGATGCCGGGGATTAGAACCATAACCTTTTAGCTGATAATAACAGAATATTACCTCTGCTCTATGACACTTCAAAAGGAAATCGCCAAGAGAAAGTTCATGAACAACCGCCATGTATATCAAATCAAAGAACCTCCCCAGCACAGTCAAGTCACAGGGTAACAGGGTCAGAATGTATCCACCATTTACCACAGAGTCTATACCCAAGTATATAAATAATCAGGGTTCAAATCCACGGCAGCAGGAATGAGTAATGTACTATTTCACCACACGGTTCTAATTAGTGGTTTATATACTTATGTATAGTTTGTGGTAAATGGTGGATAGTCTCGGCAAATTTTCCTTAAACGTCATCATCGTTAATTTTCTGCAGATTACTTTGACGATTTATGTACTAATATTCCTTATAAATATCTCTGCAACACTTTCTTCTATTAATAGTGAAAGTCCGTTTAGCAGTGAAAGCCACACTCCAAATCGAAATCGAATAACCCCAGAACTAGAGACTAAATTGTTTCTGCGTCACAATTAAAATGCTTAGAATTTTAAGGACTCGAACTCAGCATGTCTTTCCATGATTTCACATTCTAAAAATTTAAAAATCAATGTTTTGAACTTGCTCTCTGCTCCTTATATGCGGTCATAGATATTAAAATATTGGTATTAAGTTAATAAAATTTGCATATAAATATTTTCAAGGAGTTGATAAATCATTTGAGTAAAGAGAAAAGTAGTAGGACATGCAAGATATTGGTAAAAGGATAACGATACTTCCGGTTTTACTTTCCGTTCCGACTGCCCGCGAATCAAAAGGGTTTAACCTTTTGACTATTTGGTGTTCGCCGCGGACCTTTTTATGACCGCCTCGAACCTTTTTTATTGTTTTGCTTGGGAATGTTTTTAAATAAAAATAATAATAAATAATATATTAATGTTTAATTACGTAGGAATTTTGATTAGTTCGTGGTTGACAGCTGGACTGTCGCTGCTTTCGGTTGTTAATATCAACCTTTCAAATTATTAATTTAGGGATGGAGCGAAATCAAAATTTTTAACAACACCGATACATAAAAATTTACTGATACCGATACTGATGCTTATACCAATTTTGATATATTACGGGAAAAAAAAAAAAAAAAAAAAAATATATATATATATATATATATATATATATATATATATATATATATATATATATATATATATATATATATATATATATATATATATATATATATATATATATATATATATATATATATATATATATATATATATATATATATATATATATATATATATATATATATATATATATATATATATATATATATATATATCGATCCCAGCAAGGCCCTAGGGTTCTATCAGCAGGGCCAGCATTCGTCTCCATCTTGATCTGTGGTAAATAATATCTTCCATCAACTGTTCCACTGATGTCACCTCAGTGAATCTAAAACTGACTCCATCCATCTCTTCTGGGGTCTCCCTCTCGGCCCTCTTCCTCTTGGCGTACTCTCTCACCTCCCTCTAGCAGCTCTCCCCTCCGGCACCCTCCACACTCGTCCCAACCATCTCAGTCTTTGTGCATCTATCTTTTGATCAATTGGTTCAACCCATATACTTTCTCAAATTCTTTCTCTTCTTATCATCTCCTTCTTGGTCCTTCCCACCATCACCCGTAGCACCCTCACATCTGCCGCTTGAATTCTGCTTTCTTTTCTTGTTGTCGTACTACAAACTCAGTCCATATAACAAAATAGGGGTCAGAGTACTTACAAAAATTCATTTCTTTACTACTATATCCATTCTTCTGTCGGCCAAGATTGGGTACAGTGCCCTCACCACTCTTCAGCATTTCAACATCCTATTGGTGATTTCCAGCGTATTTACTCATTTCCTTGTGAATACTCCCTCCTCAAATACTACCATCTCTCCACCACCCTGGCACCCTCACCTCCTCTCCCTTCTAACTATATACAGTTCTGTCTTTTCAACATTCACACTCAATCCCGTCTCTTTAAGCTCTTCAACAAAACTTCTTTTCACCTTTCTTGACTTCTAACAATCTTGGATATATATATATATATATATATATATATATATATATATATATATATATATATATATATATATATATATATATATATATATATATATATATATATATATATATATATATATTATATATATATATATATATATATATATATATATATATATATATATATATATATATATATATATATATATATATATATATATATATATATATATATATATATATATTATATATATATATATATATATATATATATATATATATATATATATATATATATATATATATATATATATATATATATATATACTGTCTTCTCTGGTAAGTAAAGATCAGAGGCCTTAAAATTTCCACCACAGTTGGGGCAAATACAGGGACCTAATCATTAAATTCTGACATGCCCCGATACACACCGCTTCAAAGTTTGCGATTCAAAAGAAGTTGGGAAAATAGATAAAGGGAGTGTGCTCTAAACTTTACCAGTAGATTATGTATAAGATTAGGCATAGCGATTAAGGCAGGGGTCAGATAGTTAGACAGAGAAAGGATAATATATATGTAGCGGAGTCCTGGGTTGTTCTTAATCTGTTCCTTATCGAGTCTGACACCTTCCTTTTTTTTTTTTTTTTTTTTTTAAAAAAAGGAACTATTAATGTATGAAATTCAGGATCATCAATGTAGGATAAATGCAACGGGAAAGTTCAGCGATAGTATAGAGTGAGTGACGAAACAGTTCGATCACAGAAAGAGATTGGAGAGAATTAGTGAGAGCGGTAGAGTTGTTAAGAAGAAAAACCATAGACTCCACCTTGTAAAGGAAAACTGCATGAGTGGAACCACCCCAGATATGTGAAGCGTACTCCATACAGGGGAGAACAACATCCCTATAAAGATAAAGCAACTGGATTGGCGCAAATAAATCACGAAGGCGCAACAGAACACCCAACCTCTTAGAAGATTGTTTACAAAAAGAAGTAATGAAATCCTTCCAAGAAAGATCACGAGAGAAATAAACACTGAGAATATTAAGAACAGATGAAGGCTTGAGTTGTGTGTTTTCTTGAGTTGTGTGTTTTCGAAGATGTTATAGTTGTGGGGAAAATAGTGTAGAGTAGAGATATGGTGAAACTAAGCTTTTGAGACATTGATAACAACTATGTTTTCTCTGCATCAATTTGAAATGCGAGAAAGATTATAGGTCAGTTGCTCCAAGGCCACCATAGTTTGGCGATGTAGCGGAGTCGTGGGTTGTTCTTAATCTGTTCCTTATCGAGCCTGACACTTACCTTTTTTAAAAAAAAGGAACTATTAATGTATGAAATTCAAGAACATCAATGTCGAATATGCCGGCTGGAATTCCTGAAGGTTCAGTTTTCCACTTCAGGAACGTTTGGACATATTTATTGAATAAGCTGAACAGAGGCTTAAAGACCCAGACGTCATAGATTTGAAGGATCTCATATCATTTTCCACGGCCAAATCTATTTCTGGTGTGGTGTAGACGAGAGTTTCCAGCAATTTATGAGTGCATATCCCATCCTGACATTCTTTAGCACATGTTTTACATAACGTGAACACGAGTTTGTCATCATACCGGCCTGGTAAAACAGGAATATATAAATCTTGAGGTGGAAGGACACGAAAGTAAGAAACTCCAAAATATCTGGTGTTCATATCTTTAATGTATTCGATGCTGGAAATCTGATCACCAAGTAGTTTTTTCGGAATATCTCTTGGAAACATCCGAGTTTTCTGAACCCAAGGGTAAAAGGATGTAAAATATAAATAATAGATTTTTGCGGTTATATTGGTTGATGTGTAATAGTAGACGAAAGGTTTAGTTCGTCTACCATATAAAGTATCCCCGATAATGAATCGATGATTGGCTACATCGTTCCCGATCCTGTCATCATAAACTTTCAAGTTCTTCTTCATCAGTCTGGTGAATTTTGACAGTACATTCATCCTATTCATCATTCGCATTCCCATACGCGAACAACTTCAAAACCTGCAGCTACATATGCGGCTTGTTGTCTAGTCGTCTGATGTATATCAAGACTCGAAAGACCGCGATGGTCAGTTTTACCTTTTTCCCAGTACTGATGACCGTGCCAGATACATCCATGGAGCAAGTAGACGATGCTTTTCTTCGCTACCGGTCCAGCTGCTTCCATTTCACGCCATAATTGCTCATTTTTTTATTTCAACTCTTCATCAATTTCTATTTTTTTAATAGTTACGAATCAGCTCCTTTAACTGATGTGTATCCTGTGGCGGGAACATCAACTTACCTATTAGGAAACGAAAATTTATTCCTCAGTTTTCTGGCATGAGCAATAGATTGGCCAGTATACGTCTCCATAAACACTAGCCATTGTATACCTTCATACAAATAGTTCTGAACTCTCACAACCAATATGGCTATGGTTTTAGGTTTCATGAAATGGGTTTTAAAAATCATGATTGAAAGGGAAGATATAATACAGCATTCAGTTAGACAATTAATTAAACATATCCATGAACATTTTTCTAAACTTTTCAAAACCTTTTCTCAGAATATCTACATCTTGTACACAATATTTAGTACATTCAGCTTTAATAACATACTCTCTATTAGCGTCTGAATTATACAATTAATTAAATTCACGTTTTTCAACCTTATCCATTCTAGCTGTTTCAAACATGTCGTGATCAGGGATAGGACCTACATAATTATATGTGTTACGGTTCATAAAATTATAGGAGAAGAAATAGTTAGCTCTATCATCAGTAATACCCGTGCATTTAAGTAATTTCTTTAATGCGCATGACATGTACAACAGTGTATCCTTAAATGTGATTAGTATCCTTAAATGTTATAGTAATAATCTTCGTAACAACGTATAACCACTCTGAATGCAGATTTTAGATCATGGCCTCGATTGAATACTTTGCCTTCATCCACTGTGATCTGGTACTTGTTAACATCAATGACACCTGACCGTTTAGCACTAGCTTCTATTTTAATGCCCAGAAACTCTGTCGCATAATAAATCACGAAGGAACAACAGAACACCCAGCCTCTTAAAAGATTATTTAGAAAATCATTGACATCAACATAATAAGGTTTATATATTTTAAAAATGTTGTGTATTATCAATGAATTAATTATGTAAATGATATATATATATATACATATATATATATATATATAATATATATATATATATATATATATATATATATATATATATATATAATATATATATATATATATATATATATATTAGTGATGGCATCCGCATCCGCATGCGAGGATGCGGAACATCCGCACAAAAATCAACATCCGCATCCGCATTTTAGAAAATTCAACATCCGCATCCGCATCCGCACTTTCGGACATTCAACATCCGCATCCGCACTTTCAAAAATTCAACATCTGCATCCGCACTTCCCCAAATTTGACATCTGCATCCGCGTCCGCATCCGCAAATTAGAAAATATGACATCCGATCCATCACCAATATATATATATATATATATATATATATATATATATATATATATATATATATATATATATATATATATATATATATATATATATATATATATATATATATATATATATATATATGCGAATTGTAGATCAAGAGTGAGGGTGAAGAGAGAACTATCGGAATGGTTTAGCATAGGAGTGGGATTGAGACAGGGGTTTATAATATCTCCATGTTATTTAATCTATTGATGAATGGTTTACTTAGAAAAATGGAGAGAGAAGGGAAGAGTATTACGTTGAGAAACATGGAGGGTGAATGTGAAGTGAATGTTTTACTTTTTGCAGATGATGCGGCATGTGTTGGTGGCAGAATCTGGAGAAAAGATGAGAATACTTGTAAGAGAGTTTGAAGGGAAATGTTCAAACACGAGATTGAAATTCAATCCAGCGAAGAATAAAGTTATGAGGATTGGAGGTGGGGATGAGGAAATGTGGAGGGAGTAATTGGTTTGTAGAAGTGTGAGAATGGAAACTTGAGGAGGTGAATAAATTCAAATATCTAGTAATGTTGGGTGGAAGGTAAGGGTGGGACGGAAAAGGAATAAAGAACAGAGTGGTAGAAGGAATGAAAGTATTGGGGGGCCTAAGAAAAGTATGGAAGAAAGGAAAAAATTTCGAAAGAAATAAAGATAAGAATGTTTGAATGTATGTGTTCACCTTCTGTATTGTATGTGTGTGAAACATAGACGATAAGTGCTCGGTCGAGAAAAAGTTTCAATGTCTTTGAGATGAAAGATTTGAGAGCGATATATAAATTGAGAAGGACTTGATAGGATTAGAAATGAAAGAATAAGGGAGATGTGTAAATGGAAGAAGGGTGTAATTGATAGAGAGAAGGAGGATGTGCTAAAATGGTTTGGACATATGTGAAGAATGAAAGAGAACAGAATGGTTGGCAAGGTACGTAGATCCGATGTAGATAGGGGAAGGGTAGGGGGAGGGGAAGGCCGAAGTGGAGATGGATGGATGGAGTGAGAGTGATTTTGATGGAATGAATTTGAGTTTAGACGAGGGTAGAAGATTTTTGGAGACAGATATATATATATATATATATATATATATATATATATATATATATATATATATATATATATATATATATATATATATATATATATATATATATATATTTAGTGATGGCATCCGCATCCGCATGCGAGGATGCGGAACATCCGCACAAAAATCAACATCCGCATCCGCATTTTAGAAAATTCAACATCCGCATCCGCATCCGCACTTTCGGACATTCAACATCCGCATCCGCACTTTCAAAAATTCAACATCTGCATCCGCACTTCCCCAAAATTTGACATCTGCATCCGCGTCCGCATCCGCAAATTAGAAAATATGACATCCGATCCATCACCAATATATATATATATATAATATATATATATATATATATATATATATATATATATATATATATATATATATATATATATATATATATATATATATATATATATATATATATATATATATATATATATATATATATATATATATATATATATATATATATATATATATATATATATATATATATATATATATATATATATATATATATATATATGCGAATTGTAGATCAAGAGTGAGGGTGAAGAGAGAACTATCGGATTGGTTTAGCATAGGAGTGGGATTGAGACAGGGGTTTATAATATCTCCATGTTATTTAATCTATTGATGAATGGTTTACTTAGAAAAATGGAGAGAGAAGGGAAGAGTATTACGTTGAGAAATATGGAGGGTGAATGTGAAGTGAATGTTTTACTTTTTGCAGATGATGCGGCATGTGTTGGTGGCAGAATCTGGAGAAAAGATGAGAATACTTGTAAGAGAGTTTGAAGGGAAATGTTCAAACACGAGATTGAAATTCAATCCAGCGAAGAATAAAGTTATGAGGATTGGAGGTGGGGATGAGGAAATGTGGAGGGAGTAATTGGTTTGTAGAAGTGTGAGAATGGAAACTTGAGGAGGTGAATAAATTCAAATATCTAGTAATGTTGGGTGGAAGGTAAGGGTGGGACGGAAAAGGAATAAAGAACAGAGTGGTAGAAGGAATGAAAGTATTGGGGGGCCTAAGAAAAGTATGGAAGAAAGGAAAAATTTCGAAAGAAATAAAGATAAGAATGTTTGAATGTATGTGTTCACCTTCTGTATTGTATGTGTGTGAAACATAGACGATAAGTGCTCGGTCGAGAAAAAGTTTCAATGTCTTTGAGATGAAAGATTTGAGAGCGATATATAAATTGAGAAGGACTAATAGGATTAGAAATGAAAGAATAAGGGAGATGTGTAAATGGAAGAAGGGTGTAATTGATAGAGAGAAGGAGGATGTGCTAAAATGGTTTGGACATATGTGAAGAATGAAAGAGAACAGAATGGTTGGCAAGGTACGTAGATCCGATGTAGATAGGGGAAGGGTAGGGGGAGGGGAAGGGGAAGGCCGAAGTGG
This sequence comes from Armadillidium nasatum, assembly GCA_009176605.1. Classification (NCBI taxonomy): domain Eukaryota; kingdom Metazoa; phylum Arthropoda; class Malacostraca; order Isopoda; family Armadillidiidae; genus Armadillidium; species Armadillidium nasatum. The sequence goes on from SEYY01000919.1 coordinate 174,028, forward strand.
AGATGGATGGATGGAGTGAGAGTGATTTTGATGGAAGGAATTTGAGTTTAGACGAGGGTAGAAGATTTGTGGAGACAGAGATGGAGGGAGGTGGTGAAAGCGTTGAAAGGTAAGAATAGTTATGTTTGTAAGGGAATTGTGGTGGGCACCACCTCACGAAAGTGGGAAAGGTGATAGTGATATATATATATATATATATATATATATATATATATATATATATATATATATATATATATATATATATATATATATATATATATATATATATATATATATATATATATATAATTAACATCCGCATCTTCATCAAAATTAACATCCGCATCCGCATCCGCATCCGCACTTTCGAAAATTCAACATCCGCATCCGCACTTTTCGAAAATTCAACATCCGCATCCGCACTTTCGAAAATTCAAACATCCGCATCCGCATTCGCACTTTCGAAAATTCAACATCCGCATCCGCATCCGCACTTCTCCAAAATTCAACATCCGCAAATTGGAAAATATGACATCCGATCCATCACTAATATATATATATATATATATATATATATATATATATATATATATATATATATATATATATATATATATATATATATATATATATATATATATATAATGTAAAAATAAAAAGATAATAATAATAAAATGTTATGTTCTAGTAATGCGATGATGTATTATGTAACTACTGTATGTGTATATACTGTTTGAATGTAATATTAATTAATAAAAATAAAATAATGTATTTTCCATACTCTAGCAAATTCATTTTTATTTGCACTATGTTTTAAAAACTAATTAGAATGACGTGAAAAACAAAAATAATGAAAGAGACGAAGATAAAAAAAATAATAAATATAACAAAAGGAAAATAATAATAAATATGAGGAACAAAAGAAAAATTTATATAAGGAACAAAAGAATAATAATAATAATAATAATTAAAATAATAATCACATGGAGGGTTGATATTAACAACCGGAATGAGCGACAGTCCGGCTGTCAACTGCGAATTAACACGAATTCCGACTTAATTAAATAATTAATATATTTTTTTATTTATTTAAAAAATATTCCCACGCGAAACAACAAAAAAGGTTCGAGGCGGTCACGAAGATGTCAGCGACAGTCACAAAAAGGTCAAAAGGTTAAACACTTTTGACCCGCGAGCGGTCGGTAGAAAAGTAAAACCGGAAGTGTTGGTATTCTTTAACCAATAGTTTGTGTGCCCTACTACTGAGGAACTCTGTGTTGGCTATTATTTTAAGCAATACAGCGTTACTTTCAACAAGTCCAAAGTTACCATGTACGAATTTTTTTCATTCAAGATCTGGGTTACTTCCATGGAATTTGGCATCTTCCTTTCGTACGAGGAATGTAGAAAAAAATTATATTCCAACAAACCATGTAATATATTGCAGCTGAAAAACAACACTCGGAAGGCAATTGACTTGATGCTAATGGCGATCACTTCTATCACTTGTTGTGATGTTAGCACGATTTTCGCACACCAAGGTTTGTCCGGGGCATATTTTTTTTTTTTAAATTATGACCACTACTTTAAATTATGACCACTACTATAAGAGTATATATGAGACCGAGAGAGATTGGGAGACTCTGTATTATACTATATATTGAAATTACATGTATGTATTCATTTGAAAAAAGAATATAGTAAATACAATTTAATTCTTTTTTATTATAAAATTGTTCAATTTATTAAAAATAATAGAAATTTCAAAAATATACTATTTGAATTTCCTCGTCAAAAAATTCTTAATCGTCCCACTCTAATATATATATATATATATATATATATATATATATATATATATATATATATATATATATATATATATATATATATATATATATATATATATATATATATATATATATATATATAATGACCGACCAGGGCTGGAATTTGGCCGGGGCCGGGGCCGGGGTTATGACCGGGGTTTCCTAAAATTTGTAAAGAGGTCAAAAGCACTGAAATTTTAGGTTAAGAAAATTAGATATAAGGTTTATTTAATTGTAAGGAAGGAGTAGAATAGGCAACATTCACTTAAATTAATGATTATATGCATTTTCTCTAAAAAAAAAAAAAAATCAGAAAATTACAGTTTTTTATATTTAAAGTTTAAAAAAAGTACAAAAAAATAAAAAAAAAATTTATTCTAATTCATAATAGTGATTTAACACGTTTACTTAGGTAAGACCCAAATGTAAAGTTTGAAAAAATGTAAAATATAAAATTATCAATTTAACCTGTATTTATACATAACATTGTTATTTTATTGCTATGTATGAAACTTGTATCATTTAGCTGCATTATTTAAAAATTATTATTTTGTTTATACTTTCAGTCAATATGGCTAATTAGGCTAAAAGATCAGCTTCTGCAGTATTTGAATACTTTACAATGTTTCAGGATAGGCTCGAAATAGCTAAATGTAACATCTGCAGTCAGAAAATTAGAAGAGAACCTCCGGGTGCTACAAGTAAAAAAATTTCAACCAAATCTTTTTGGAGTATCTAAAATCAAAACACAAAGATGAACATTCAATAGCAGAAAAGAAAAAAATCTTAATTTTCTTATATTTTGTTTGAAATTTTTTTTTATTATTTCACTGATTGAGCTGAAATTTTCAAAGTATGTGAATTTTTTCACGAAGTTCTGAGTTGATTTCGAGCATTTTTTTTTGAGTCTAAAACGGTTTGAAACTTATTTGGACCCAAAGTTGAAAAAAATGAATAACTGGGTCAAACCACTGGTCCACATGAGCTGAAAATTTAACTGAATACCTTTGCCCCAATTTCTTGCATTGGTGGGAATAGATTTTTGATATCACGTCTAGAAAAAAGTTATAAGCACTTGAAAAAAAATTTGCAAAAATCGTACCGTTCTGGAGGAAAAAAATTATTTAAAAAAAAAACGATACCTACTATTTTTTTTATTTGTAAATATTGTTTAGAAGAGGAACAGGGCAACAATTTTTATTTAGTGGCATTTTTAAATGCCCTTTGTTTGAAGCGAGATATAGCCTCTCAAACTTTGGGAATTTTTGAAATTTGGCCAAAAATGGACCTTTTTGAAGGCTATATCTCAAAACCAACGAATCTCATCGAATAAAATACATAGAGGAATTTGTAGCCCCACCCCTCCTCTATACACACCAAAAATAGGAAATGTTATAGTTGTATTTTTTTTAAAAAAGATTTTGTCTGAAAAGGTGGATTTTTTTAGTTCAAAAATTTTTTTTTTCTATAGTTGGTCAGTTTTTGGCTTATAACATTTTTTCTATGACTCTGGGAACAAAAGTTTATTAAAGACTTTTGTAGCACATATAATTTTGAATAAATGATTCCAACTTTCAGCTCATTCTAAAAAGTGGTTTGGCACCGCCATTCTATTGAAAAAGGGTAAAATTTCCACAAAAAAAAAAAAAAAAAAAAAACTTTTAACCGTAATAGACTCGGAAAAACGCTAGAAAGGTACTTTTCTTACCGGTAAAAAATGTATATACACTGAAAGTTTCAGCAGAATCTGCTGAAAATTTAAAAAAAAACAAATTTTAAGTATAATTTGCCATTTTAACCCCGGCCGGCAACCCCGGTTTTCCCTGATTTTAAGCCGGAGCCGGGTTTGGCCGGGGCCGGGGCCGGGGTCCCGGTCGGTTCATATAATATATATAATATATATATATATATATATATATATATATATATATATATATATATATATATATATATATATATATATATATATATATATGTACGTTTTTGGGTCACATGATATTCAATACTACAGTAGCAGATACTTTAACATTTACTAAATCAATAATGGACATCTCGACTAATTTTTAAACATTTCAGATGTAAATATACAGTAACAAAGTTTTGATATTTTTAACAGACTTACACAGGAATTAAAAAGGAAAAGAGATATGCTGAGTTTTATGAAATACAATAAATAAAAATATCTAAAACTACTATATTTTAGTTATTTAAAATATAAAATAAGACTCAATAAAATGACAAAATCATAGTTTAAATTCATATTTTCACTTAAATGATAAAAAATAAACGTTGGTATGAAAACTTTTATATCAGACAAAAAAAATCCGTCAATGACTTAATCTTATAGTTAAAATATATATTAAAATATAATATAATGCTTAAAATTCTAATCCAGGAGGGAGGGAGTTCAAATCATTCAGCATTCTCAAAGATCTGCAGCAACTGATTAAAGAACCTACACTCATTTCGGGTAGTCCCAATCAATTCTTGAACACTCTTGACTTAAAAACACATTTTCGATCCTAATGACAATTCTGACCCTAACCTTTTTTATCATTATTTTCATGCTTTCTGTCTTTTCATGCTCCACTCTGCCCCAAGCTTATTTTCTGGTAATTTGATTAGGCTGAATGAGGGGCTTTGAGTTGCTTCTTCGCGAACTTTACCAGGAAGAACTGCTTTGTCGTTGAAGAATTTTTTTGACGATAACCAGAGAGCTTTAATCGTTGATAGGATGAACAGGTTCATTCCTTGTCTTCTAAATCTTTCTTTCCACAAAATCCATGATTTGATCACGCATGGTCGTGTGCCATTCAGACTAGAGTGGAAAAATTTAGTTCTTCGTTAACTCTCGCCAATTTTCACTGAGATCGGAATCGTTGCTGCTATATTATCCTACGATCAAAGCGGAGTTTCAACGCCCGAAGGTGTACTGACCTTATAAATTCCCCCTACTGAAAAATATTTCTGAATTCTTGCCAAAAACATCTCTAACAACTTTTGTAAATCCTCCATTTCACTCTTATTCGCTCTGATGGTTCTGTTCCTAATGCACCAAATGAAAAGGCGTCTTTGCCCTAATGATTTCCTCTAATTCAACAATGGATAACTCCGGCCATCCTCCTCATCCTCCTTTCAGATGTTCCATGCCTTTCACCTGTGATTACATTTGATCAGATACATGGGCTTATGAAATCTATGAACGTTAGAAAGTCATACGCATAGATGGCATTCCTCCCAGAGTTTCAAGGGCGTGTGCTTCTGAGCTGACTCAGTCTCTCGTTCAACTTTTCTCTCTATGCCTCAATATCAGAACTTTCCTCAGCGCTGGAAGCAATCATTTATCCAACTTATTACCAAGAAAGTAAGCAGCTATGCTACTTCAAGCTATCTCACTACAACCCTCACTTGTATTCTGTCTAAAATCTTTGAATCTTTCTCAACTCTAATTTCTTAAATCATTCGAAATTCTATTCCTTTTTTTATCATCAGTATGGCTTAAGTTGTTCAAGGTCTACTGGTGATTTACTTTCCTTTCTCAGAGATTTATGGTCTTCTGTCTTTAAAGACCATGGGGTGTCTTGAGTGGTGGTGCTCGACACATCTAAGGCATCTGACCGGTTATGGCATGTGTCACTGCTTTCCAAGCACTCTTAGTTTGGGTCCCTTTGCTTACTAATATCCAGCTTTCTTCCAAATCATTCCATTTCAGCTGTTGTTGATAGAGTTACTTCTTCTTCCTTGCCTGTCAATAGTGGTGTTCTTCTACTCTATTCCTACTTATCATTAATGATCTTCTCAGCTGCTCATCTAACCTTATCCATTCATATGCCGATGAAAAGATTCTCAATTCTTCTACTCATTTCAAATCTGCTCCCTCTTTTGCATCTATTTCTTTCGATAGTTCTCCTGTCACTCCTGTTGACAATATAAACACCCTTGGACTACACATAAACAAAAAAATGTCTTCGAAACTTCACCTCACAATGGTTACTAGGGATGCCCCAAAGAAGCTGAGTGTGTTGTTTAGGCTGTGAGTTTTTTTTTACTTAGCTGTTACTCCAATTATACAAGAACCTCATCCACACTCTTATGCAGCACTGCTTTCATATCTATGGTGGTTCAGGTTTCACCAATTTTTTGGATAGAGTCTAATAAATAAATAAAAGACAAACTGTCACGCTTTTTTCAATTCACTTGACTTTTATCGTTTATGCCTTATCTCTTTTCTAAAGTTACTACAGCGGCAAATGCTCGAGGGAACTGATTACTCGTATATCTCCACCTTTACAGCGTCCTCGTAGCACAAAGGTAAAATGTCTGCACATGAATGTTGTGTGTACATACGCAACATCAGGCTTGTCAAGCTTCCTCCTTTCCAGCCACCTGTTTTGTGGAATTCTTTTCCATCATCTGTTTCCAGTCGGATTTAATATCAATTACTTTAAATTCCACGTCTGTACTCACCTACGGAATTTTCTTTAAGCGGAACTTGTAGAGGTTTTTTACTCTTTAATAATTACTTTAAAATCCCATCCTTAAATAGAGCTCTGCCCGTGAGTGGTGGTGATATGTAAAAAAAAATTCACTTATATTTTAATTATTTATTATTTTGATACCAATGTTTAACTAATACTAACCTGGTGAAAAACTGAAATCAAGCTCATTAAATTTGATCTGAATGTTACTTTCATGATCTGCAGTTCTGCTTTCCAGAAAATATATATCACTTTTCTTCAAAATCTGGGATGGAAAGTGAAGTTAAAAATTAATGAAGACTTAATATTACAAAAAAAAAAAAAAATAATAATAAAAAAAAGTAGGAAAGGCTACAGGTGCCGGTGCCCCAATGCTTTGGGAGGAACCACACCCGGAACTGAAGAGAAGATTAAATGAAGTATGAAAAAAGGATAGTATAGCTAATTTCACAGAACAGAGGTGACTGGAAAATAGCGGACACCAAAACGAATATATAAAAGAAGGCTGGAGCCTAAGCCACCCTATACGTGAGAATAGTACTCCATACAAAGGCCGATAAGATCACATAATTGGAGTAACCGATCAGAAGAAGAAATTCCTGTAAAAAAAAAACAAAAAAAAAAACAGTTTCTTTAAGGACACCTTAGAAACTTGCAATGTAAGGCTCCCGAAACTTATTATTTATGTTCAGAAAAAAAATATTTATGTTTTTCACAGGTAAGTCGCGAGAGTTGTTTGGAGGGTAAATCAAAAGGACAGTCCCAGCGTGATTACCTCATCTAAAGGTGAGGTCATAAGTAAAGTGGAACCTTACTGAGGGCACTAAATACCTAATCTCCCTGATTCCTAAAACAATTAAAAAATAAATAAATACAAAAATAAAAAATATTAAAAATTCATTTAATATAATGAAAAATAAAAAAAATAAATAAAAATAATTGAAAATAAATTAATAAATAATAAAAAGAAAGTGAGAAAAATCAATTCCCTACTAACTAACTCACACCACGATGGGATAAGTGCACAAACAGACGGGTACTCTTGATCTCCCGAAACCGTAGTCCCCAATAGGAATTAACCATCAAAGGTGGTGACTCCCACCAACATTAAATATAAATGATAAATAATAAAATGTTTCACAAGGAGGAACTTTTTCATACGTTTGGGGCACATTTCCATTCTTGGTATATATATATATATATATATATATATATATATATATATATATATATATATATATATATATATATATATATATATATATATATATATATATATATATATATATATATATATATATAACATAAATATATAATTTAAAAAAAAAAAAAAAAAAAAAAAAAAAAAAAAAAAAAAAAAAATATATATATATATATATATATATATATATATATATATATATATATATATATATATATATATATATATATATATATATATATATATATATATATATATATATATATATATATATATATATATATATATATATATATATATATATATATATATATATATATATATATATATATATAGAGGTGGGCATAAGCACAAAAGAGCAATTTGCGCTTTTGGTAAAAAAAATTGCAATTTTGCATTTGCGCGAAATTTCGAAAATGTGCGCTTTTGCATTTGCGCTCAAAAACTTTTTTAAGAGCGCAAAAGCGTAATTTTTCTTTTGTTTTGAACTAAGGTTCAGCAGTATATTTGATGATTTTGATTTGTTTATGGCAACAGCCCTGCACCCTCACTTAAAACTCCGAATATTACGTATGTTAAATGAGGGGAAGTACCCAGCAGTCAAGACGAGGATATTGAAGGAAATAAAGTGTAATATTGCATCGAATCTTATTCCTCCACATCAAGGCATTGAAGGTGATGGAACTGAGTCTGAAATTGAACCAATTAAGGTGAGTTATTTTTATAATTTGGAGCAAACTTTTAAGCAACTCTTGTATTTTAAATATATATATATATATATATATATATATATATATATATATATATATATATATATATATATATATATATATATATATATATATATATATATATATATATATATATATATATATATAGGGTTGGCCGAGCTCCGAAATTTTCCGCACCGCACCAGCTCTCATTCATTGTGCACTACACTGCACCGCACCGCATCGTATCGAAATCAGCGCACCACGCACCGCATCACACAGACATATACAATTGAAGCATATATATATATATATATATATATATATATATATATATATATATATATATATATATATATATATATATATATATATATATATATATATATATATATATATATATATATATATATATATATACAGGGTGTATCATTAATATTGCGAAAAAATCCAGTATGATATTCCTTGCAGAAATGTAAGATACTTTTTGTCAATAAACCTTTAACCGAAAACGTCCAGTTTCCAGGAGACAAGGTGAGAAAACGTATGTTGGACATACCAGATATATTCCATTGTCCGTCCCGTGCCACATCACAACCTTCAATAATAAGCAAAAATAGTATACCGTATGAAGGATAACCTACCTGTTATTTACTAGTTGCGTATCTCGCTTCATTAATACATAAACTAGTCCTTGTCGCGTCAAATGCTGTGATCAAGTGGTTCTCATACTTTTAAAAGGAATTACACAAATAGTGAAATGTGCGATATGCATTTTGTTTACGATCGTGCGAACGGTAATTCATTAGCAGCCATGCGTCTCTATGAAGAAATGTACCCTAATCGTGTCATACCGCATCATACTATGTTTGCACGTCTCCATCAACGTCTTGGAGAAACAGGAAGTTAAAAAACTTACCAATGGAAACGGACGCCCTCGCACAGTATCAACTCCAGATGTCGAAGAACAGGTTCTCCAAGAACTTGAGGACAGTCCTACAACAAGTACCAGAGAGATTGCTGCAACACTGCATGTAAGTCATTCGACAGTTTTCAGGGTATTGAAAAATCAACTTCTGTACCCTTATCACATCCAAAGTGTGCCGGCACTTTTACCAACTGATTTTCCTGCTAGAGTAGCTTTGTGTCGATGGATGCAACAGAAAATTGCACACAACCCTCACCACTTAGCAGAAGTATTCTTCATCGATGAGGCAAATTTTTCCAGTGACGCCATATCGAACTTCCACAACAATCACATATGGGCGGATGAAAACCCACATGCAATAGTTGAAAACCGCCATCAACACCAGTTTTCAGTGAATGTTTGGGTCGGAATTGTTGACGACCATTTGATAGGTCCAATCTTACCAGCGAGGCTTACAGGAGATGTGTATCGCCACTTTCTTGAACATGACCTGCCTACACTCCTGGAAGACGTCCCATTGTAATTAAGATCGAAAATGTATTTCATGCACGACGGCGCTCCGGCTCATTTTTGTTCAGTTGCCCGTAACTATTTGAACACTGTATATCCACGCCGTTGGATAGGTAGGGGAGGTACAGAACCTTGGCCTCCACGGTCTCCAGACCTAAATGCATTGGATTTCTTCTTGTGGGGGCACCTGAAACATTTGGTTTAAGGAACAACATTTGAAAGTTCCGAAGAATTAAGGGCTCGCATAATCGAATGTTGTGACACAATTCAGCACACACACGGTATATTTGAACGTGTCCGCCAATCAATGCGTCGCAGAATAGAGGCTTGTATTGCCGCTGGTGGTGCTCATTTTCAACATTTGTTATACCCTTCGTGCACCTTTGCTTTGTCCTATTTCTGTTGTATATTTTCCTCTGTGTAGTAATGTATGTATTCTTATATTAAATTAATTGAATGAAATTGTTAATTACGTCTGCAAAGTTACTTTCCTGTTTATTGTAACTTCATTTCTCAATAGGTTCCATCACCTTGTATCTTGGAAACGAGGTGTTTTCGGTGAAATGTTTATCTTCACATATTATATATATATATATATATATATATATATATATATATATATATATATATATATATATATATATATATATATATATATATATATATATATATATATATATATATATATATATGGCAGTTTACGGCAAGGTGTATTATTACGCCAATCTCAATACTCACATATCGGTTAAAAAACATAGCCAACACTTACAACATTCCACGCTATAGCACAAAAGCATAGCGTAATGACCCAGGCTCGGCCCCCCCTTTACTCCGGGGGCCGAGCCCGGGTTATTACGCTATGCTTTTGTGCTATAGGGCCCGGGTTCGATTCCCCTATAGCAAACTTTAAACATTGATGTTTAATGTTTTTGGTCTGCGAGAGAGTTAGCAGACCTTAATATTTGTCTGTCTATTTAGTTTGCGAGAGGAAAGGGGGGGCCGAGCCTGGGTCATTAAGCTATGCTTTTGTGCTATAGAGGGCCGGGTTCGATTCCCCTATAGCAAACTTTAAACATTGATGTTTAATGTATTTGGTCTGCGAGAGAGTTAGCAGACCTTAATATTTGTCTGTCTATTTAGTTTGCGAGAGGAAAGGGGGGGGCAGAGCCCGGGTCATTACGCTATGCTGTTTTGCTATAGGGCTCGGGTTCGATTCCCCTATAGCAAACTTTAAACATTGATGTTTAATATATATATATATATATATATATATATATATATATATATATATATATATATATATATATATATATATATATATATATATATATATATATATATATATATGATGGGCTAATCGGCAATTTCGCATCCGAATCCGAATACAGAACCTTCGAATCTGAATCGAATCCGAATCCTGAACCTTCGAACCCGAATCAAATCCGAATTCAGAACCTTCGGATACGAATCCAGCTGATTTGGGAATTTCTCGAATTTAAATCCGAATCAAAAATCATTAAAAAAATCACCGAATACGGATTTGGATTCGCCCATCACCGATATATATATATATATATATATATATATATATATATATATATATATATATATATATATATATATATATATATATATATATATATATATATATATATATATATATATATATATATATATATATATATATATATATATATATATATATATATATATATATATATATATATATATATATATATATATATATATATATATATATATATATATATATATATATATATATATATATATATATATATATATATACTGGTCTTAACACACGCGGTGATAGAATGGGCTAGACCATTCCGTTTTACACCGTTGCCCTTTGTTTCGTTCCTTTTCTTGTTTCATCTTCTCAGTAGGTCTTTAGTATACCCATGACTCACATTGGAGTGCCTATGCTCAAACCTTCCTCCTTCTTCACATGAGTCCTACAAATTTACAAACGATTACACTTACATTACCTATTAAATGAATGAAAATTGGCAAAACATAAATCTGCCTCGGAGAATACAAGAGGGGCGGATTACGTATATAGCCCCTCATCAACTTCCCCCATAACCACTTGGGAGTTGATGGCCTCCAGTGATGGGGTTGGCGCCACCAAGACCTCTATGCCGACTTGCCCTGGTGCACGGTCTTCGTTTTTAATTAATTTCTGCAACATTCGCGGTATTTTTTCTAATCTCCACTTTGTCGAACACCACCTCTCCGCTTCTAGACCTCATCTCTTGTTCTTAACTTAAACTCAGGTGTCTGAGTGCTCTGACAGCAAACTCTACTCTGTTTCCTCCTAATGTCTATATCCTCAATTTTCAGTCAAAGGCGGATGGTGCGCATATGTGCGAAATGATGTTATCTGTTCTCGTGTCTCTAATTTGGAGTCTTCTGAATTCTCTACTTTATGGCTTAAGTTTTTTGCAACTCTACAACTAAATTCATTTGTTCTGTCTACTTATCTCCTAACTCTACAGACTATCCAAAATTCTTCGACTATCTTAACTCCAAAATAGAACACATCCTTTCTTCTTCTCCTTACTCCGAAATCATCATATTAGGTAATTTCAATGTTCCCCACCGCCAATAGCTTTCATCTAGTTCTCATGATCCTGCTGGTGAACTCGACTTCCAATTTTCTATCCAGAACAAACTTGAGTAGTTGGTGTATCCCCCTACCCGTATCCATGACAGCCTTGGTGATGAACCCAACATTCTAGAGCTTTTTCTAACTTCTAATCCTTCTCCTTATACTGTTAAACTCTTTCCTCCTTTGGGTTCATCCTATCATCTTCTTATCTTTGTATCTTGTCCTGTCTTAAGTCTTCGGCAAGCACGCCCCCCCCCCTTCGGCGAGGAGACATTTCCAGCATTTCGGTGCCACTAACTGGTCTGACTTGAGGTTGTACTTTTCTGATTTTCCATGGAATGATTACTGTTTCCATGGGAGGGATTACTCGGAGTGTGAAGAGCGCATAACTGGTGATTATCCCTGGCATGGAGGTGTACATTCCAAATTCTTTCCCTTCCACTAAACCTAATAAACCTTGGTTTAACTCTACTTGTTCTAGTGCTATCCGCCGCAGGGATGCTGCCTTCAGTGATCACCGTCGTCTTCAAACTCCAGAAACTCAGGCAACTTTATTCCATCCCGGAATCGTGCAAAATCTAGTCTTCGAGATGCCAAAAACTCTTTTCTTCTTGGCAAATGCAATAATCTTTCTGGCTCCTCTTTCTCTCGCCCTTTCTGACAATTTGCAAAAAATGTCAACTCTAACTTTGCTTCTTCCTCTTTCCCTCCTCTAGTATCTTCAGACTGTTCAACTGCCGTTTTCACTTCCTCTAAAGCTAAACTTTTTGCTAAAACTTTTGCCTTAAATTCAACCTTAGAGGATTCCGGAGTTATTCCTACTTCTTCAACCCCCACTAACTCATTTATGCCTAACATTGTAATTTCTTCTAAAGACGACAATTCTGCTCTCTCTGAGCTTAACACTAAGAAGGCGTATGGTCCTGATGGTATCCCTCCTGTGACTCTCAAAACTTGCGCTTCCGAACTTGCACCCTGCCTTGGTAAACTATTTCGTCTTTGTCTTTCTACTTCAACCTTCCCTTCTTGCTGGAAACGTAAGCGCATTCAACCTGTGCAGAAGAAGGGTGACCCCTCTCAACCCTCTAACTACCTCCCAATTTCTTTAACCTCCGTTCTTTCTAAAGTTTTCGAATCTATCCTTAACAGGAAGATTTGGAAACATCTCAATTCTTCTAATATTATCTCTGATCGCCAGTATGGCTTTCGTAAGAAACACTCTTCTGGTGATCTTCTTTCTTTTCACTTTGACTCTTGGTCCTCCGCTCTTCGGCATTTCGGTGAATCTTTTGCAGTGACGCTGGACATATCGAAAGCTTTCCATAGAATCTGGCACAAAGCTTTGATTTCCAAACTTCCATTTTTCGGAATCTATCCTTCTCTCTGATTTCATTTCTGGTCGTTCTATAGCAGCTGTTGTAGACGGTCACTGTTCTTCCTATAAATCTATTAATAGTGGTGTTCCTCAAGGAGCTGTCATATCTCCAACACTTTTTCTGCTTTTCATTAATGACCTTTTCTCTATTACTTTATCTTCTATCCACTCCAATGCTGATGACAATACCCTTCATTACTCTTTTCATTTTAAAAGGGGCCCATCCGAGCAACATTTAATAGATGCAAGGATGGTGGCCTTGGAGCACCTAACCTCTGATCTATCTCTCATTTCAAATTGAGGCACAGAAAACATGGTCGTTTCAATGACCCAAAAACTCAATTCCTCGATCTCTCTACTCGACACAATCTTCAACATAACTATGATTTCTTCTTCGAAAACACGCAACTCAAACCTTTATCTGAAAAATTAATCTATTCTTAATATTCTCGATGTTTCCTTTTCTCGTGATATTTCTTGGAAAGGTCACATTACTTCTTTTTCTAAACAAGCTTCTAAGAGGTTGGGTGTTCACAGGCGCCTTCAGAATAACTTCATGCCTCCCAAGTTTCTTGCTATCTGTATGGGTGTTGTTCGTCACTGTAAGGAGTATGCTTTGCACATCTGGGGTGGTTTCACTCTCACAGCTCTCCTTGAGAAAGTGGAGTCTAGGGCTTTTGTTTCATCAACTCTTTTGCCCTTACTATCTCCAACCTCTTTCTGCCCGTCGAATTTTTGCTTCACTCTCTCTTTACTATCCCTATTACAAGGGACACTGCTCTTCAGAACTCTCTCGTCGCATACCTCCTCCATCGAGGAGAGCTCGTGCGACACGCCTTTCTACATAGCCTCATCCATTGTCTGTCCAACTATCCGACCCCAGACTTAACCGCTACGCTCAGTCTTACACAAACTCTACTGGTAAAGTCTGTAACACACTCCCTTTATCTGTTTTCACCACTTCCTTTGACTTGCATATTTTCAAACGCCGTGTATCTGGGCATGTTGGTGTCATTCAGTCAAAATAGGATTTTTCCAGCTCCGGTGGAATTTAGTTGGCCTCCGACCTTTGCCCACCGGACCAGATATAACATATATATATATATATATATATATATATATATATATATATATATATATATATATATATATATATATATATATATATATATATATATATAATATATATATATATATTATATATATATATATATATATATATATATATATACTTTGGTGGCCAGAGGTCTACCCATAACCACCAGAGTTGGGAAATCCTTCGGACGGGTCAAATTAAAAACCAACATAGCCCGATACAAGACATTTGAAAATGTGTATCTCTAATTAAAGGAAGTTGGGAAAATTCATAAAGGCAATGAGTTTCAGACTTTACAAGTGGAGTTTATTTAAGACTGACCATAGAGATTAAGGCTAGAGTCAGAGAACTGGAAAGAAAAAGGATGAAATTGTGCAGAAAGGAGTGAGTTTGACTCACCATAGGAAAAAGATACCGAGAAAGTTCGTAAGAGCAAAGTGGGTGATAAGAGGAAAATCCCTACATTCCCCCTTTTCAAGGAGACCTGTATGAATGGAATACATGGACGAATAACCCTCTCTAAAGAACAATCAACTGGAGTGAATCAAAGAAATTTCACAATAAAATCAGATCAACCAATCTCTTAGAAACTAGCATAGAAAGATAAATAATGTGATCCCTGCAAAGAAAGATCCCGAGAAAAAGATACCCAGAGAATTTCTAGGACAGATAAAGGCTTGAGTTCTGGTTTCGAAGATGTCATAATTGTGTGGAATATTATGTCGAGAAGAAAGGTGGACAAACTGAGTTTTTGAGGTACTGAAAACAACTATGTTTTCTCTGCTCCATAATGAAATTCAAGAACGATAAGGGGTTAGTTTTTCCAGGGCAACCCTCCTAGCGATAATTAATTGCCGTTAAGTGAGATGGACTTCAAAATGAAAGGGTTAATGGTGAGAATAGTTATCGGATTAGGAATTGATTAGTAATGAAGTAATACAGAGAAAAAGTCACAAATGAAAAACAAAAATAATTGGTGATAGAACAGATATCAGAAGAACACCACTATTAACAGACTTAAAGAATGAATGATGTACGTCTAAAACAATTGCTAAAGAACGACGGGAAGTAAATCAAATGCACGGCCGCAAAAGTTCAGAAATCAAAGTTTTTTGTCATGCTCTATTGAGGACTTTTTGATATGCTTAGTGCCACAGCAAAAAATTTACAGAAAGACCTTAAAGCAGAGTACCAAGAAAAATTTTCGAGAAAAGACATAATTCACTAGTAGAGTATTCCTTACAAAATACGACACTTCTTCATTACACTATTCGGAATAAATACACTTGATATTTTTTTATTTAAATTCAAAATTGATGAAACTTAAAAAAGTAAGTAAAAATGCATAGTTAAAATTTAAAAAAATATAAGAACAGAAAATGACAAGCATAGAATTTGCAATATTCACAAAAAATTAATGTGAGTGCATGGCACTCCTCGTGCTGCGAAATTGTGTGCCAAATTCACGTGACAGATACAAAGATTCAAGGAAGTTTGAAAGTAGGGAACAGTTAATTAACTTTTTTGCCTTAAACTCAATCCTGTCCAAAAGACAAGCAGAACTAGAGCCACTCTCCACTCCTCTCACACACACACACACAACCGCCTCCCAAATGAGAGAACAGTACCCTATACATGGTGGATAAGATCCTTATATAATGTGAGTAAAAATAATAAAGTAAATATAAGAACATGAAAAATGACAAGCAGTGTGTTTGCAATATTCACACAAAATTAATGTGAGTGCATGGCACTCCTCGTGCTACGAGGGCGACGCAATGATGGAGGAATGGGAAAGGTCAGTTACCTAGAGCACCTGTCAATATAAGACCTATTGAAAAGAGATTGTGTGCCAAAGTCACGGGGCAAATACAGAGGATCACGGGAGTTTGAAAGTCTGCTATTAGTTTTTTCGCCTTAGACTGTACCTTGTCCAAAAGACAGGCAGAGCTAGAGACACGCCTCCCTCCCACAACCGCCTCTCAAATGAAAGAACAGTACTCTATACATGGTAGATAAGACCCTTATATGATGGGAGTGACTGTTAGAAAGAAAAATTTCTCCCGAATCTGGTTGGTGTTACTCTCCATATATATATATATATATATATATATATATATATATATATATATATATATATATATATATATATATATATATATATATATATATATATATATATATATATATATATATACTCAACAGCAATTAATTAAAGCTAGGAGAGTGACCCTGGGATAGTCAACCTCTGGTCTTTCTCGCCGAGGGGAGAGAAAACATGGGAATTTTCAATAATCAAAACTCTCATTCTCCATCTTCTACTCGATACAACGTCTAATACAATTGTGATATCGCCATTCAAACTTTCGCCTATCCTTAAATATTCTCGCTATTTCTTTTCCTCGTAATCCTTCTTTAAAGGACTACAATACTTCTCTATGAAAACAAGCTTCTATGATGTTTAATGTTCTGAGGCTCCTTTGAAATTTGTTTACTTTTCAAAGGTGTCTTGTTTTCACTGGATAGAGTACGTTTCACACATCAGGGATGGTTCCACTCCATTTTGCTCTTGAAAAGATGGAGTCTAAATCTTTTCGTCTTATCATTTCTTTCACACTAATTTTCTCCAATCTCTTTGTGCACGTCAAATTTTGGTGTTACTCTCCATACTATCGCTCATTACAACCAGCAGTGCTCTTTTCAACTCTACAGGCATCTTCAATGAAACATTCTAGTCAGACGCGTCTTTCTACAGTCTGTTTCATTTTTTGTTGAGGAAATTTCGAGAGGAAGTGAGGAAGGTCGAATTAAGATAGTAACTTTAACTCTTCTGTCAGGATACCCTGAAAATATGAACAATTTAAATTATATATATATATATATATATATATATATATATATATATATATATAATATATATATATATATATATATATATATATATATATATATATATATATATTAAAATCTGACGAACAGAAGATTATCGCAGGATACATCAACTTTGATGCGGTGAGCACTAAAGGCCGCACCACGCTTCGCACCGCACTGTACCGTTAAATTTAATTTGCGCACCGCACCACACTTTTATTTTTCCTTCCGCATCTTATCGCCCAGAACCGGGTTGCTGAAAATATGCTGCGCACCGCACCACACCCGCACCGCACCGCACCCACCCGGTGCGTCGGCCAACCCTAATATATATAATATATATATATATATATATATATATATATATATATATATATATATATATATATATATATATATATATATATATATATATATATATATATATATATATATATATTCACAATGCACTGAAATAATGTTCAAATGAAACTTAAAAAAGATTTGAGTTCTTGATACCATTTCTAAATACTTCAGAAACTGAAGTCCAAACAATCCAGCAGACACCTCTGAAGGACAAACCTTGGAGAGCTGGGCTGCAGTAAATGTTCACCAAAGTACCCTTTTCACTAGGAACCTGTTTCCGTGTGAATACCAGGAGGTCTGGGTGGATTTGTTTATTAAGTATAATACCCCATTAGCCAGCTCAGCGGACGTGGAGAGGTTGTTTAATCAAGGTTCTGTATTCAAAGACCAAAGAGGGAAGCCATAACATTCAGCAATTTTGAAAAATTTATCTTTATCAAAGGGAATATGACCCTATTCCGAATATAAGAGAAGAGCTACGAGGAGGAAGAGATCATAGATAATTGAATAAATAAGATTAAAATCTCTCTCACTTTTTATTATATATTTGCTTCTTTCAAATAAAATTTTAAAATAATTCATCTTCACATACTTTATTTTTTTTTTTTTTTTTTTGCCTCTTAAACTTGCGCTTTAAAATTGTTTTTTGATTTGCGGACTAAATTTACGCGCCCACCTCTGATATATATATATATATTATATATATATATATATATATATATATATATATATATATATATATATATATATATATATATATATATATATATATATATATATATATATATATATATAATATATATATATATATATATATATATATATATATATATATATATATATATATATATATATATATATATATATATATATATATATATATATATATATATATATATATATATATATATATATATATATATATATATATATATATATATATATATATATTCCCATAGGTTGACCAATGCAGATTGATATATTACACTTTATTTACAAACACCAATTCATGCAATTTATGCAAAATATACACAAAATTACAATGAAATCAGGAAACAAGCTTTCGCTCCTTTTCAGAGCCTCTTTCAGGTATCGCTGATGCGGCGATCTTCCTCTCGGAATTCTAGGTTCTCATGATAGTGGTTGGTTGTTGTACAACTTGTTAAAGTTATGCAACAGTCTTATGCAACTGATCGATCTTGTAGTCACCTTCACTTTGATTATAGTTAGGTAGATTTTTGATACAGAAGGCTTCGGTTATTTTTCTTTTATTATAGTTGTTTATATGTTTAATGGTACAACTATCCTTTGGATTAATAATATGGTTATTTTCTTGTCTATGTATGGTGAGGGCAGCATACCTTGTTCGGGTTGTAATCTGAAATATATAGGTGAAACCACTGACTACAATAGAAGATTATACCAGCATAAATATGACCTACAAACAGACAACCAAAACTCAGCCCTCACCATACATAGACAAGAAAATAACCCTATTATTAATCTAAAGGATAGTTGTACCATTAAACATATAAATAACTATAATAAAAGAAAAATAACCGAAGCCTTCTGTAACAAAAATCTACCTAACTATAATCAAAGTGAAGGTGACTACAAGATCGATCAGTTGCAAAATTTTATCATGTTCCGCTCTCCATTCTTTAACAAGTTATACAACAACCAACTACCATCATGAGAACCTAGAATTCCGAAAGGAAGATTCGCCGCATCAGTGATACCTGAAAAAGGCTCTGAAAAGGAGCGAAAGCTTGTTTCCTGATTTCACTGTAATTTTGTGTATATTTTGCATAAATTGTATGAATTGGTGTTTGTAAATAAAGTGTAATATCTCAATCTGCATTGGTCAACCTATGGGTTTAAATAATAAATAATAGATATAAACGGAGTGAATATAACTCAAAAATTAATAAATAGTATATATATATATATATATATATATATATATATATATATATATATATATATATATATATATATATATATATATATATATATATATATATATATATATATATATATATATATATATATATATATATATATATATATATATATATATATATATATATATATATACACAAGACAGATACTATTTTGAAGAAGGCAAATAATTTAATATTTGAAATTTGAATAAAATACAATAAAGTATATCCTAAACCTTCATAATACACTCCTACTGTTCAAAAATAACAACAAAAAATAATTAATAAGGAATTTCAAAACAGTATAAGTGTAGAACAGAACCACCAAACATTACAACTATAGAAACTGGTAAACTGACACACATTTTTCGTTTTGTCTGAGCATTCGCCGAAACACTAACATCCTTTTCCGTCCATTTCTGTCAGATTCAGAAGACGAAAAGAGGGTCTGCTGTTTCACGCGTGTGCTGGAGCTTAGTAATTAAAATACCCTGACAATTAAATTGGAAATGTTGGGTGCTGGTTGCACTTATCATTGAAGTTTTATGAATATTTTTTGAAATATCTTAACCAAATAACAAAATTGCCATAAAATAATCGTGTTTATCAGGATCAGAATACCGGGATTTTTCTGGTTCCCGATCTTTCGGAATCCAAATTTTCACATTGGGATCGGGATAGGGATGGGATTCTGTACGATCATTGGTTCGAAAACCTTTTAAGACCATTAAGACCACCAATTCGAACATTCTGAGATTGAGGAACGCAGTGTGTTGTTTCAGTAAGATAAAGTTACAGAAGATATAGCTCAAAGATCACTGCAATTTTTAAGTTTCCAGATCGCCTGATCTCGTTGTGTGACGATGTTGAGGTTTTCTGGCCTCATTCCTTGTGATTGTTTTCTTTAGGATTATTTAAATCATGAATGTATACTAATCGACCACAAACCGCTGACAACTTCAAAGTTTTTATTTAGCGAGAGATATCCCAAGTTCAACTTGACATTGCAGTCTTCAGAATATGACTCAAAGAGTGTACAAACTATGGCGGCCAAAAATTTGGAGAATATAATCTTTAAAACATGATAACTTAAAACACTATTACATTTCATGTTTGCAAACTATAGTTATCTTCATCTTTTTTTTTTTTTTTTTTTTTGCTTATCTTGGAAATGTGTTTCTTTTAGGTCAGGTTTTAATAAAGTGTATTTATTTTGAATTTTACATAGTTTCTTGCATATGCTTCATAGGTTTATGTATAAAGGATATAAGGTTTGCAATACATAAACCTAAGGGAAATTTCATATGGAATCTAAGCAAAGCTTGTTTACAAAAATACCACAGTCACTTTTGGTTTTATTGTAAGAACGTATGGGATCTGATTGCGTGAAGCTCTATGATATTCTATTGGTTTTATCAAGTCTTCTTACTAAAAAAAATTTTTATTAGTTGATCACACAACACACACAAAAAAAAAAAAAAACCTTAAAACTAAAAAGTTTGAAATAAAAACCTATGTGCTATATAATACTAAGATTATCTATCGCATTTGAAAACTTTAACGAAACCTACTAAAATTTAAGATGTGAAAAACTGTTATCATATTCTCCGATATGAAAAACAAATAAATCACTTGAAAAAAAAAAAACTAAAGAAAAAATACTTGTAAGAAAACAACTCACACAAGAATTATAGAAATTTAAAATAAAATAATATTAGAGAATAAAATTATAGAAATTTAAAATAAAATAGAATATCACTCCCGGATATCTAGCTAAATCTCCTTTTCCCAAAAAAAGTTACACTAAAAATTCAAGGCGTTTCTTATTTTATTTTCCTTGTTATCTTTATCAGAAGGATCACATTACTTTTCTCTCTCTATACAAGTTTTTAAAGAGGTTGGGTGCTTTGGGATAACTTTGAAATTTCATCACGCCACCCATGCTTGTTCTTTATACGGATGTTGTTCGTCCCTGTTTGGAGTAAGTCTCACACATTCAGGGTTCCATTAATGCAGATGTTTTGGAAAAGGTTGAATCTAGGGTTTATTGTCTTATGAAGTATTTTGCTCTTACTAATTCCCTCTAGTTTCTTTCTGCTCATCGAACTTTAAGTCATTTTTCTCTATTAGCTATTTCAAGAAACACTACGCACCTGAAGCCTCTAGCATAATATCTCCTTCATTAAGAAAGGCTCGTGTTACATCCTTTCTAAAGAGTTTTTCTTTTTCTATCCAACTCTTTCATCCCAGACTAAACCGCTATACTCAATTTTACTTGTACTCTACGTGCCAAGTCTAGAACACACTTCATCTATTTTTCCCAGCTCCCACTAATTTGCAGACTTTCAAGCCGTGCATAGGGACATGTCTGATTTTAATTTACTTTCATAACTATACCAACATTTTCCTAACTCTGGTAAAAATTAATAGAATTCTGGCCTACTAAAGTAAATAATTAGTCTCTGGCCTTTGCTCAACAAGAAATGGAATATATATATATATATATATATATATATATATATATATATATATATATATATATATATATATATATATATATATATATATATATATATATATATATATATATATATATATATATATATATATATATATATATATATATATATATATATACCTCAAAAAGGAAGCAATTCTTATTCGATGGATTAAAAACACTTGTATAAATCTGCAAATTACTAGTAACAGCTGATATATTTCTTTGTTCAGATGACATCTTAGCATCAATAATTATTTCAGCCTGAGAAATATATATATAATATATATATATATATATATATATATATATATATATATATATATATATATATATATATATATATATATATATATATATATATATATATATATATATATAATTTATATATATATAAAATTGATTTTAACCTATGAATTACTTAAAATTTATTTTTATTAAATATTACAGGCAGGAGAAAAAAAGTGATTTTGTAAAAGTGCACTTGGAGAGTAGATGCGCGGCGGTATCATCGGCCGACCTTGAACCCCAATGAGGTTTGAGGCTTTGAAAACAACCATGTTTTCTCTGCCCCTATTTGAAATATGTGAAAGATCAGAAGTTAGTTGCTCCAAGGCTACCCTTATCGAGTCTATCAACCGCTGTTGGGTGGGGCGTTTTTCAAAATGTATGGAGTAATGAAGGGTGGAGTCATCACTACAGCATAGGAGTGGAAAGGTGATGAGGTAAAAGAGAGAAGGTCATTAATGAAAAGCAGAAAACGTGATGGGGATAGGACAAAACCCTGAGGAACATAACTATTAAAAGATTTAAAGAAAGAAGGGTGGACGTCTACAACAGCTGCTATAGAACGACCGGAAATAAATTAGAGAGAAGATCACAGAGAGAAGGATAGATACCGAAAGAGGGAAGTTTAGAAATCAAAGCTTTGTGCCAGACTCAATCGAAGGCTTTCGATATGTCCAGCGCGACAGCATAAGATTCACCGAAATGCCGAAGAGCAGAGGACCAAGAGTCAGAGAGAAAGGAAAGAAGAACCCCAGTGGAGCGTTTCTTACGAAACCCATACTGGCGATTTGAGATAAGATTAGAAGAATTGAGATGTTTCCAAAAATTCCTGTTAAGGATAGATTCGAAAATTTTAGAGAGAACGGAGGTCATAGAAGTAGGACGGTAGTTGGAGTGTTGAGATGGAACCCCTCTCTTCGGCAAAGGATGAAATGAGCGCACGTTTCGAGCAAGATGGTAAGGTTGAAGTAGAGAGACAAAGACGAAAAAGTTTACCGAGGTAGAGTGCAAGCTCGGAAGCACCAGTTATTAGAACCACAGGAGGAATACCATTCTTAGTATTAAGCTCAGAGAGAGCAGAAATGACATCTTTAGAAGAAATTCTAATTCTAGGAATAATTGAGTTAAAGGGGGGTGAAGGAAGAGGAATAGCTCTGGAAACGTCTAAGGTTGGATTAGAGACAAAAGTCTGCGCGAAGAGTTCAGCTTTAGAAGAAGGTAGAACAGCAGTTGTGCCGTCGGAAAATATTAAAGGAGGCAAAGAGGAAGAAGCAAAGTTAGAGTTGACATTTTTTTCAAAATGCCAGAAAGAATGTGAAGAAAAACCAGGAAGATTATTGCATTTTCTACGGAGAAAAGAGTTTTTAGTGTTACGAATGATAGATTTTACACGATTCAGGGATGAAATATAAGTAGCATGCGTTTCTGGAGTTTGAAGACGATGGTAATCCCTGAAGGCAACAATCCTGCGGCGGATAGCGCGAGAACAAATAGAGTTAAACCAAGGTTTGTTAGGGTTTGTAGAAGGAAAAGAAAATGGAATGTACCCCTCCATGCCAGAATGTAGAACGACCGGAAATAAATTAGAGAGAAGATCACAGAGAGAAGGATAGATACCGAAAGAGGGAAGTTTAGAAATCAAAGCTTTGTGCCAGACTCAATCGAAGGCTTTCGATATGTCCAGCGCGACAGCATAAGATTCACCGAAATGCCGAAGAGCAGAGGACCAAGAGTCAGAGAGAAAGGAAAGAAGAACCCCAGTGGAGCGTTTCTTACGAAACCCATACTGGCGATTTGAGATAAGATTAGAAGAATTGAGATGTTTCCAAAAATTCCTGTTAAGGATAGATTCGAAAATTTTAGAGAGAACGGAGGTCATAGAAGTAGGACGGTAGTTGGAGTGTTGAGATGGAACCCCTCTCTTCGGCAAAGGATGAATGAGCGCACGTTTCGAGCAAGATGGTAAGGTTGAAGTAGAGAGACAAAGACGAAAAAGTTTACCGAGGTAGAGTGCAAGCTCGGAAGCACCAGTTATTAGAACCACAGGAGGAATACCATTCTTAGTATTAAGCTCAGAGAGAGCAGAAATGACATCTTTAGAAGAAATTCTAATTCTAGGAATAATTGAGTTAAAGGGGGGTGAAGGAAGAGGAATAGCTCTGGAAACGTCTAAGGTTGGATTAGAGACAAAAGTCTGCGCGAAGAGTTCAGCTTTAGAAGAAGGTAGAAACAGCAGTTGTGCCGTCGGAAAATATTAAAGGAGGCAAAGAGGAAGAAGCAAAGTTAGAGTTGACATTTTTTTCAAAATGCCAGAAAGAATGTGAAGAAAAACCAGGAAGATTATTGCATTTTCTACGGAGAAAAGAGTTTTTAGTGTTACGAATGATAGATTTTACACGATTCAGGGATGAAATATAAGTAGCATGCGTTTCTGGAGTTTGAAGACGATGGTAATCCCTGAAGGCAACAATCCTGCGGCGGATAGCGCGAGAACAAATAGAGTTAAACCAAGGTTTGTTAGGGTTTGTAGAAGGAAAAGAAAATGGAATGTACCCCTCCATGCCAGAGAGAATCACCTCCGTAATGCGTTGTGCACACTCCGAGGGAACCGTACCACGGAAGCAATAATCATTCCACGGGAAATCGAAGTATGACTGCAAGTCCGATCAGCTTGCGGCACCGAAGTGCCACAAACGTTTCCTTTCAATAGAAGGGTTTTTTTCCTGCGGAAGACTTGAAGAGATAGAAGAGGATACAGAGATAAGAAGGTGATCGGAGGAACCCAGAGGAGGAAAGTTTTACAGTATAAAGAGAGGATTAGAATTACGAACAGGTTTAGAATGTTGGGTTCATCTCCAAGACGATTTTGGATACGAGTAGGGAGCTGCACCAACGGTTCAAGCTCGTTTTGGATGGCGAATTGGAAGGAACGTTTACCAGCTATATCATGAGAACTAGAAGAAAGCCATTGGCGGTGGTGAACATTGAAATCACCTAATATGATGATTTCAAAGAAAGGAGAAGAAGAAAGAATGTGCTCTATTTTGTTGTTTAAATAGTCGAAGAATTTAGGATAGTCAGTAGAATTAGGTGATAAATAAACAGAACAAATGAATTTAGTCGTAGATTGGCAAGAAAGCCTAAGTCATAAGGTGGAAAATTCAGAAGACCCCAAATTAGAAACACGAGAAAAAACGACATATTTGGGAACAAATGCACAACAACCTCTTTTGCCTGAAAATTAAGGATAGAGAAAGTAGGAGGAAACAGAATAGGGTTTGCTATCAGAACACTCAAACATCTGAGTTTCGGTCAAGAATAAGAGGTGAGGTCTAGAAGAAGAGAGGTGATGTTCAACAAAGTGGAAATTGGAGTGTAGATCTCGAATGTTGGAGAAATTAATGAAAAAAATAGACCGTGCATCAGGACAAGCCGGCAGCTGTCATGGTGGCACCAGATCATCACCGGAGGCCACCAACTCAAAAGTGGTGATGGGGGAAGTTACTTTGCTATATAAAATTGCAGCATGTTTTTAGTGAGAACTCGTTATTTCAGCATGCATTTTATAAAGTTAATATAGCAACTCGATGCCAAATTTAATAAATAGTACAAAAAAATTACCTTTTTACTAAGCAAGAACCTGGCAAGCAGAAGCAGGCGACGTAAGGACTTATTACGGTACAAACTTACCTTTTTGCCGCCTTGCCCAAGTGCACCGTGTTCTTTTTTCGTTAATTTCTGCATCATTCGCGGTCTTTTGTCTAATCTCCACTTAGTCGAACACAATCTCTTTTCTTCTAGATCTCATCTTTTGTTCTTAACTGAAGCTCAGGTGTCTGATTGTTCTAACAGCAAACCGTACTCTGTTTCATACTAGTGTATCAATCCTAAATTTTCAGTCAAATGCGGATGTTGCGCTTAAGTGCGCAAAGATGTTGTCTGTTCTCGTGTCTCTAATTTGGAGTCTTCTGAATTCTCCACTTTATGGCTTAAACTTTCTTACAAATTTACAACTAAATTCATATGTTTTGTGTACTTATCTTCTAACTCTACAGACTATTCAAAATAGAACACATTATTTCTTCTTCTTTTTTCTCCTAACTCATCATTTTAGGTGATTTCAATGTTCTCCACCGCCAATGACTTTCATCTACTCCTTATGATCCAGTTGGTGAACTCGCATACCAATTATAATTATCTATCCAGAACCTTGAGCAGTTGGTGCATCTTTCTAGCCGTATCCCTGACCGCCTTGGTGATAAACCTCACATACATAACCTTTTACCAACTTCTTATCCTTCTCTTTACACTGTTAAACTACTCTCTCCTCTGGGTTAATCCAATCACCTTCTTATCTCTGTATCTTGTAATGTCTCTTCAATTATTCCGCAAGAATGGCCCCAACTTTCGGCAAGGAGACATTTCTTGCATTTCGGTGCCACTAACTGGACCGACTTGCGGTTGCAATTTTTTAATTTTCCATGGGACTGTTTCCATGGGAGGGGTCCATCTAAGTGTGCAGAGCAGATAACCGAAGTGACTCTCTCTGGCATGGAGGCGTAAATTCCATATTCTTTCCAATCTAATAAACCTGACAAACCTTAGTTTTACTTATTCCTGTGCTATCCACCGTAGAGATGTTGCTTTCAGATATTAAAGTCGTATTCAAACTCCATAAACTCACGCACCTTATATTTCATTCTGAAATCGAGCAAAATATATCTTTCATAACACTAAAATCTTTTTTTCCGAAATAAATGCAATAATCTTTCAGGTTCCTATTCTTCATGTTCTTTCTGGCATTTTGCAAAAGATATCAAATCAAACTTTGCTTCTTCCTCTTTCCCTCCTCTAGTATCTTCTGACGGTCGACTAAAGTTTTTCCTTCCTCTAAAGCTGAACTCTTCGCTCAAACGTTTGCTACTAACTCTACCTTAGACGATTCCGGAGCTCTTCCAACCCATTCAACCCCCTCCAACTCATTTATGCCTAAAATTGTAATTTCTCTAAAGATATCATTCCTGCTCTCTCTGAGCTTAATACCAAGAAGGCATATGGTCCTTATGGTATACCTCCTGCGGTTCTCAAAACTTTTGGCTCTGAGATAGCACTCTTCCTAGGTGAACTATTTCGACTCTAAATCTTCACTTCGACCTTCCCTTCTGGATGGAAAAGTACGCTCATTCAGCCAGTGCCGAAGAAGGGAGACCCATCTCAAACTTTTAGCTATCGTCCTATTTCTTTAACCTCCGATCATTCTAAAGTTTTCGAATCTATCCTTAACAGGAATATTTAGAGACATCTTAATTCTTCAAATTTTATCTCTGATCGCCAGTATAACTTTCGTAAAAAAACGCTTCACTAGTGATCTTCTATATCTTCTTCTTGATTGCTGGTCCCCCGCTCTTTGGGTTTGCTGTGAGAATTTCGCTGTGGAACTAGACATATCGAAAGTTTTCGATAGGGTCTAGCACAAAGTTTTGATTTCCAAACTAGGATCTTTCGGTATCTATCGTTCTCTTTGTGAACTCTCTAATTTCCTATCCGGTCGTTCTATAGCAGCTGTTGAAGACAGCCACCGTTCTTCCTTTGAATCTATAAATAGTGTTGTTCCTCAAGGATATCTCCTATTATCAACTTTTTCTAATTTTCATCAATGACTTTCTCTCTATTTCTTCGTCTCTTATCCACTCCTATACTCATGACTACCCTTCATTACTACTTTCAATTTGAAAGACACCCCTCCCAACAGCAGTTAATTGATGCAAGAAGGATGGCTTTGGAGCAATTCACCTTTGATCTTTCTTGTATTTCAAATTGTGGCAGAGAAAACATGATAGGTTTCAATACCTCAAAAATTCAATTTCTCCATCTTTCTACTCGATACAATTTTCTACACAACTATGCCATCTTCGAAAACACTCAACTCAAACCTTCATCTGTCCTCAATATTGTCGGTGTTTCATTTTCTCGTGATCTTTCTTGGAAAGATCACAATACTTATCTTTTTAAACAAGCTTCTAAGAGGTTAGGTGTTCAAAGGCATCTTCGTGATTTATTTACGAAATTACAGTTGCTTCCTCTTTATAGGTATGCTGTTCGCCCCTTTATGGATAACGCCTCACACATCTAGAGTGGTTTCAAACATACAGCTATTCTCAAAAAGGTGGACCATACGGCTTTTCGTCTTATAATCTCTTTTGCTCTTACTCTCTCCAATCTTTCTTCCCGTCTAATTGTTGCATCACTCTCTCTATACTATAGCTATTACAACGGACACTGCTCTTATGAACTATGACGTCGCATACCTCCCCAATTGAGAGGGGCACGTGCGACACGACTTTCTACAGTCTCATCCTTTCTCTATCGAACTCTCCGATCTCAGACTGAACCGCTATGCTCAATCTTACATGTACTCTACTTGTAAAATCTGGAACACACTCCCTTTATCTGTTTCCACAACTTCCTTTGATTTGCACACTTTTAAACACCGTGTATCGGGTCACGTCGGCCATTAGCGACAATATTTCCGACTATTCCATAAATCTGGTGGAAATTAGTAGGCCTTCGGAATTAGCCCACCAGATGATATATATATATATATATATATATATATATATATATATATATATATATATATATATATATATATATATATATATATATATATATATATATATATATATATATATATATATATATATATATATATATATATTTATTTTTTATATTGCTGTCGCGCTGGAAATATCGAAAGCTTTCGATTGACTGTGGCACAAAGCTTTGATTTCAAAACTTCCCTCTTTCGGAATCTATCCTTCTCTCTGATTTCCTCTATGTTCGTTCTATAGCAGCTGCTGCTGACTTTCATTCTTTAAATCTTTTAATAGTGGTGTTCTTCAAGGGTCTGTCCTATCATCAAAACTTTTTCTGCTTTTCATTAATGACCTTCTATCTGTTACTTCATCTCCAATCCACTCCTATGGCGATGACTCCACACTTCATTACTCCTTTCAATTTGAAAGGCGATCAACCAAACAATAGTCAAACGATGCAAGGAGCGTAGTCTTAGAGCAACTGACCTCATATCTATATCGTACTTCTAATTGAGGCAGAGAAACAATTATAGTTTTAAATGCTTCCAAAACTCAATAACTCCATCTCACTACTCAAGACAACCTTCAACACAATTATATCTTCTTCGAAAACACAAAACTCGAATCTTTATCTCTTTTTGATATTTTCAGTGTTTATTTTTCTCGTGATTTTTCTTGGAAAAATCACATTACTTCTCTTTCTAGAGAAGCTTCTAAGAGGTTAGGTGTTCTGAGGCTCCTTCTTGGTTTTTTAAGCAACGCCAGTTGCTTGCTCTCTATAGGGGTGTAGTTTGTCCCTATATGAAGTAAGCCTCACTCATATGGGGTGGTATACAGCTCTCCATGAAAAGGTAGTCTACGGCATTTCTTCTTTTCAATTCTTTTGCTCTCACTTATTCTCTTCAGAGTCTTTTTCCCCATCGAATTGTTGCGTTACATTACTATCGTTAATACAATGGAAGCTGCTCTTCTGAACTCTACTGAAGCATTTTTCCTCCATTGAGAAGTGATCATGTGACACGACTTTCTACACAATCTCATCCTTTCTCTATCTAACTCTCTGACCCAGACTTAACAGCTATGCTCAATCTAACATGAACTACTGGTAAGGTCTGGAACATACTATCTTCATCTAATTTCTCAACTTCCTATGAGTTACATACCTTTAAAAACCGTGTATCGTGAAATGTCGGCCTGTAATTTGACCACATTTCTGATTTCCCACGTAACTCTTTTGGAAAATTAAGTAGGACTCAGGCCTTTCATCACCAGAGGTATATATATACATGTATATATATATATATATATATATATATATATATATATATATATATATATATATATATATATATATATATATATATATATATATATATATATATATATATATATATATATATATATATTATGTGTGTGTGTGTGTGTGTGTGTGTGTATGTTATGAATGAACACTTACATGGAAAAATATGCAATTTGAATTCACGTTCGAAACGTTCTCAAGTAATATAATATCAGGCTTTTCAAGTTTGATGTGAACCGTTAATATACTTTCATAATCTGGATCTGGGGAAATGTCCTTCATACTAGGAGTCTAGAAATAAGTTATATATATATATATATATATATATATATATATATATATATATATATATATATATATATATATATATATATATATATATATATATATATATATATATATATATATATATATACATTAATTACCACATAAACCATGGAATAAAATTTACATTATATATACTGCTGATGAAGATTCAAACCCTGAACTCTAAGATGGTAAGACATTGGCCTAACCACTTGACCACTGATGGTACTTCCATTGATCATCCACCATGATTCCATCCCAAAGGACTCCTCCGACCATACTCGGTCGTAGGGTTAACAGGTCAGTTCTATCCTAGAGACCGCAGTTCAATAAATATAATTTATTACCACATAAATTACCAGAACTGACCTGTTAACCCTACGCCCGAGTGTGGCCGTAGGAGTCCGTTTGGGATGGAGGCATGGCGGATGATCATGAGAAGTTCCAACGTGATTCCTTTTTGTACCATCAGTGTTGTAGTGGTTAGTGGTTGTAGTGGTCTTACCATTTTAGAGGTCAGGGTTCGAATCCTCATCAGCAGTATATATTAATATATATATAATATATATATATATATATATATATATATATATATATATATATATATATATATATATATATATATATATATATATATATATATATATATATATATATATTAGATAATTTTTTATCTTTCGAAATTGGTTCATCGATAGTAATATCACTTAAAATCAATCTCTAGTTGATTGAGAATAAAATATTTGACTTATTATGCGAGGTTCTTGTCATTTCTGTAGATAATTGGATACAATCTGTTCGACAGTTCGTTACCTCATTACTTTTCTACAGTACTTTAAATTAATAATTATAATTTGTTAAAATGATCGAAAAACTTGTAAAAATATAATGAAACTAAGAAAATAATAACCAAAAAATAGCTACTGCTAAAATAATTTCCACTCACGCGTATGTATATTGAAGGTAAGTTTCTATCCTAAACGCTGCTGCATCGCAAATATGAATTTGAGTTATGAAGATTTTATATATATATATATATATATATATATATATATATATATATATATATATATATATATATATATATATATATATATATATATATATATATATATATATATATATATATATGTACAGTCGTGAACAAATGTTCGTTCCTATTAGGCTGGAAATAAATATTTATATAAAATGGAAATCATTTCATAAAAGCTCTATTTTGAATAAAAAGACAATAAAAACATTGAGAGGGGCTTAATTGAACTGTTTTTGGCTGAACCTGAAATGATCCCCATTTTATATAAATATTTATTTTTAGCCTTATAGGAACGAACTTTTGTTCACGACTGTACATGATATATATATATATATATATATATATATATATATATATATATATATATATATATATATATATATATATATATATATATATATATATATATATATATATATATATGCGTGTGTGTGTGTGTGTGTGTGTAGGGGAGAACGTAGAGCCGTCCAAAGCGATACAAGTACCCTTTATTGGGCATAATCTGGGGAGTGACAGTATGGTCTAGACCAGCGGTTCTCAACCTGGGGTACGCCTGCTATCGATTGGTGGTACACAAAAAAATATATGGATTAATTAAAAAAGAATGTAAAAGGAAAAAATTAATAGAAATAGAAAATAGAATATATAAAAAAAAAAAAAAAAAAAAAAAATAATATATATAATATATATATATATATATATATATATATATATATATATATATATATATATATATATATATATATATATATATATATATATATATATATATATATATATATATATATATAGATTTGTGTGTGTGTACGAAGGGGTACGGAAGGAAAAAAAGGTTGGGAACCGCTGGTCTAGACCATTCCGTTATACTCCCTAGCCCTTTGGTTCGTTCCTTTTCGCGTTTCACCTTCTCAGAGGATCTCTAGTGTACCCTCGCCTCATATTGGAGTGTCTATGCTCCCACTTCTCCTTCCCCCTACTCCCTTCTCATGTTCCAAATTTACAAGCTCTTACTCGTACATTACCTTAATAATAAAAAAAAAAAAAAATAATAATAAAAAAAGATGAGATGAGTTCATCCCATTATAATGGGATGAACTCATCTCTAGATTTATTAAAGTTGAATATATTTTAAACTTGGATTTTTAATATAAAATTTTATAATAGAAGAGTATCTGGAAACCTTTGAAACTGGCAACTATGGTTTGTTTTGTTTTTTATTTTGTGAGGATAGAGAATCTAGAACCGGCGATATAGATAGAGCTTTGATTGTCTGCTACTAAGATTAATTTTGGTATGTCTTAGATATTATTATGCCTTATTATTCTGAATGGCCTAAATAAGAAAGTGTAAACAAATATTCTCTTAAATAAATATTGTTAGTTGTTGCAGTGAGTTTGATTACCTTGTAATGCTTATGTATAAGGTAGTCATAGTGGAAGCTGAATTTTGATATAGATCAACCTTAAGCCAAAGGTTCAATTGTAAAACCTCACAGCTTCCCAAAGTGGTGTCAGAAGTGGGATTTTGCTTACTGCAATAATTATTTATAAGAAGCATAATATTTATAAGGAAATATGACATCAAATGGTCATGTGGGTATTTCTATGCCTGTAGAAACAGCATCAAATGATAGCCAAGGGATCTAAGGACATAGTGCTTCACTCAATCAAGGCATAGGAACTTTTGATATGAATAATCAAAACTACAGACCTAATGAATCAACCACTCAAGGCACAGGTAATAATCTAGCATACCAAAACAATAATACAGGAATAGGTACCAGACATTTTTATGTACAACCCATCTCTGAAGAAACTAGACAATTACAATTGCTAAGCCAGGTAAATTTTCCACCCTATAATGGAAGTGATATACAAAGATGGCTTACACACATGGAATTCCAGTTTGATTTATACAATATTACATTATCTTCTGTAAAGTACCGAGCTATAGCAAGGCTTCTACCCACAGAGATAATATGTGAACTACCCAATAATATCCATTCTGATCCAAATGCATTTGGAATAATCAGAGAAATCATTATAAACAAAAATGCATTATCAGAAAGGCAACGAGTACAGATGTTATTATCAGTTAATAAAATTGGGTTTGAAAATCCAAAACAGTTCATAAATAGATTGAAAGAAGTATTGGGACATAATACATATGAGCATATGAATATGACACAACCTGGAATCCTTAAAGAAATTTTATTCCATCATTTGCCTCCTACATTAGCCGCAGATGTGAGATTCTGCATAAGGGGTTCAAAGGATATAGCAGAATGAAAAAACAGGGCGAATATCGAAAAAGACGAATACTGAGAGGGTTAGAGCAAGAGAGGGAGTGGCAATTGTTTTGAAAGATTTGCGGTGGAGTTGTGTAAAGGGGAGTGGTAGTATAGGAGCCAGAATAGCCTGGGTAAGTTTAAGGGTACGGAGGGAGTACTGGGTTTTTATTTGTGCTTTTGCATCGGTGGTGGGAACAAATGAAAGGGAGAGAGAGGCATTCTGGAACAGTCTGCGTAAATGTGTGAGGAAATTTGATAATGGAGATCATATATGTTTGTTGGGAGACCTGAATGCGAGGGTGGGTAATAGAAGTGTGAAAAGAATAGT
The DNA here is from genome assembly GCA_009176605.1 of Armadillidium nasatum. NCBI lineage: Eukaryota > Metazoa > Arthropoda > Malacostraca > Isopoda > Armadillidiidae > Armadillidium > Armadillidium nasatum. The sequence continues at coordinate 208,563 of SEYY01000919.1, forward strand.
AGGACCCTTTGGGGTAGAAGGTGTGATTGAAAATGGGACTGAATTAGTTGGAATGTGTGCTGCAAGAAGAATGATGATTGGTAATACATGGTTTATGAAGAAAGATATTCACAAGTATACATGGGTGAGTGGGGTAAATGGGGAGAAGGGGCTGTTGGATTTCGTATGTGTGAGATGGGAAGAAAGGAGTAGATAATTGGATGTAAATGTATTAAGAGGAGCAGCCATGGGTATATCTGATCATTACTTAGTAGTGGCGAGGGTCAAGGTTAAAGGAGGCTGGGAGAAAGTAAAGGTGAGAAAAAAGGTGGTGGAGGTGGTGCGGGTAGAAAGGCTGGAAGAAGAGGAAAATAGAGGTGATTACATAAGAGGAATAAGAAAAGTCGAGAGAAGTATTGAGGAGTGAGGTGGATGATATTGAAGAGGAATGGAATAAATGGAAGATAGCTTTAGTGGAGGTTGCGAGAAGTGTGTGTGGGGTGAAGAAAATAGGGAAAGGAAGGGGGAAAAGGTAGTGAATGGTGGAATGAAGATTTGGAGAATATGGTGAAAAGAAAGAAGGACGCCTTTAACAGGTATCTGGGTACAAAGGATGCACTGGATTACGAGGTGTATAGGGAGAGGTGTAGGGAGGTGAAAAAAGAGGTCAAGAGGGCAAAAACAAGAGTAGAAGAGGAGTGGGCCCGAAAGTTAGAAGAAAATTTTAGGGAAAGAAATAAAATGTTTTGAAAAGAGGTAAATAGGGTGAGGAAAGAAGGGGAACAGAGGGGAGAGGAAGTGAAAAGAGATGATAGAGAAATATTACAGGGAGAGAAGGATGTTGGAGAAAGATAGAAAATGTATTTTAGTGAATTGTTGAACGAAGGGATAGAGATTAGTAATGGAGGAGGGGTAGAAATTGATGGAGAAGCAGTTATCGAGGATCAGGAGAGAAATATTAGTAAAGAAGAGGTGGAAGTAGGGGTGAGAAAGGTAAAGAAAGAATCATCATTAGGAATGGATCATACGGAGAGATGATAAAAGAGGGACCTAGAGAGTTGATTCACTGGTTGGTGAGATTGTTTAATGTGTGTTGGAGAGAAGGGAGAGTGCCTCAGGAATGGCAGGACTCTTGCATTGTACCCAATAACAAAGTAAAAAGTTATAAGATGGTGTGCAAAAATTATAGGGGAATTAGTCTGCTGAGCGTGATAGGAAAGATTTATGCTAAGGTACTAGTGAGGAGAGTGAAAGAATTAACAAGTGAGGAAATGGGTGAGGAACAAGTGAGTTTTGGGGAGCGTAGGGGATGTGTAGACCAGGTATTCACACTGAGATTGATTACAGAGAAATTGCGGGGAAAAAATAAAATGGGGTATGTATGTTTTCTGGATTTAGAAAAAGCATATGTTAGAGTATTATGCAGGAGAAAGTTATTTGAAATATTAATTATAAGGGGGTTGAAAGGGAAATTACTAAAGGGGGTGAAAGCTTTTTAGCGAATTGTAGATCAATAGTGAGGGTGAAGAGAGAACTTTTGGACTGGTTTAGAATAAGAGTGGGTTTGAGACAGGGGTGTTTAATGTCGCCATGGTTATTTAATCTATTGATGGATGGTGTAGTTTGAGAAATGGAGAGAGAAGAGAAGGGTATTAGGTTGAGAAATATGGAGGGTGAATGGGATGAGAATGTTTTACTTTTTGCAGATGATGGGTTGTTGGTGGCAGAATCTGAAGAAAAGTTGAGAATACTTGTGAGAGAGTTTGAGGGGAAATGTGCAAATATGAGATTGAAAGTCAATCCAGCGAAGAGTAAGGTTATGAGGATTGGAGGTGGAGATGAAGAGATGTGGAGGGAGGAATGGGGAGTGTAGAAGTGGGGAGAAGGAAACTTTCAGGAGGTGAATTAATTCAAATATTTAGGAATGTTGGTGGAAGGTAAGTGTGGGACGGAAAAAGAATTAAAGAATAGAGTGGTGGAGGGAATGAGAGTGTTGGAGGGTCTAAGAGAAGTATGGAAGAGAGGAAAAATTTCAAAAGAAATAAAAATAAGAATGTTTGAATCTATGTGTTTACCTTCTGTAATGTATGGGTGTGAAACATGGATGATAAGTGCTCGAGCGAGGAAAAGTTTGAATGTCTTTGAGATGAAAGGTTTGAGAGCGATATGTAAATTGAGAAGGACTGATAGGATTAGAAAGGAAAGAATAAGGGAGATGTGTCAATGGAAGAGGGGTATAGTTGATAGAGCGGAGGAGGGTGTGCTAAAATGGTTTGGACATATGTGTAATATGAATGGGACAAAATGGTGGGCAAGGTACTTAGATCCGAGGTGGATGGTGGTAGGGGAAGGCCAAAGTGGAGATGGATGGATGGGGTGAGAGAGATTTTGGGTGGAAGGAATTTGAGTTTAGAAGAGGGTAGAAGACTTGCGGAGGACAGAGTGAGATGGAGGACGGTGGTGAAATGGGTTGAAAGATAAGAATGGGTATGATTGCAAGGGAATTGTGGCGGGCACCACACTACGAAAGTGGGAAAGGTAATAGTGAAATATATATATATATATATATATATATATATATATATATATATATATATATATATATATATATATATATATATATATATATATATATATATATATATATATATATATATCCTGTGCCCATTTGGTTGCAAAAGCGGCCTCAAAGAAGCTTGGAATACTGTTCAGGTTACGAGAATTTTTTCCTTCTGAGCAGTTACTCCAAATATATTAGAGTCTGTTAGTACATTGTATGGAGTAGTTCTTACATTTCTACCTTTTCTCCCTATGTGTGTGCCCCCTCCTTGAAAAGGGCTCTGCCCGTGAGTGGTGAAGTTCTGTAAAAATAATATATATATATATATATATATATATATATATATATATATATATATATATATATATATATATATATATATATATATATATATATATATATATATATATATATATATATATATATATATATATATATATATATATATATATATATATATATATATATGTGATGGAGATAAGCTTCGCAAACGCGGTTAAAAAATATTCAATCGCAAAATAACCGTAACCGAGGTTGTTAAAAAAATTGCAACTATAAAGTAACCGCAACCTCGGTTGAATAAGATACAACCGCAATATAACAGCAACCGAGGTTGCGCAATTTTTCAGCTTCACTCCATCACTAGTATATATACGGTAACCATATCTACCTGCATGTGAACTAATTTATGATGCATATATAACTTACATGTTCTCTCTTACACTTTGAAAATGCCTCACTAGTGTCAGAAAAAGAAATTCTATCTATTTCATTAATTTCTCCTTCTTTGTTTTGAAGTTCCTGTGGAATTTCTACTGCCATAAACTTGTTCAAACGTAGAAGAAAAGGAAGATGAAGAATAAGGGAAAACTCACTTATGCGAATGTCAACTGAAATAAATAAATATATATATATATATATATATATATATATATATATATATATATATATATATATATATATATATATATATATATATATATATATATATATATATATATATATATATAACATAACTCGTATATATATATATATATAGGGATGGAGCGATACAAAAATTTTTACCGATACTGTTACCTAAAACAAATTAGGTATAGCGGCCTCACCTCCATATTTCTCCATCCTGTTAGTGATTTCCAGCGTATTTCCTTATTTCCTTGTGAATACTACCCTCCCCCCCAATAATCACATCTCTCTACCACCCTCACCTCCTCGCTATCCAACTACAGCTAAGCTCCTATAGCTCCACATCTATACTAAAATAATAGTACTGTCTTTTCCACATTTACGTTCAATTCCACCTCTTTTAGCTTTCAGCATAACTTCTTATCACCTCTCTTAACTTCTCTCTATCTTGGCCCCATATATATATATATATATATATATATATATATATATATATATATATATATATATATATATATATATATATATATATATATATATATATATATATATATATATAGGGGAGCAGTGGCGGCTCGTCTATATGGGCTCCAGGGCTGCAGCCCCTCCAAATTAAAAATACCAGGCGTAGGATTTTGATATAAATATGAAATTTTTGTCAGAGAAAAGTGATTTAAATTCATATTTTAAATTCATATTCCGCCCCTCACCAAGTTTACACGAGCCGCCACTGAGGGGGAGGACGTAGCACAGTCCAAAGAGATGAAAGTACTCCCCACTGGGCTTAACATACGGGGTGATGGGATGGGCTAGACCATTCCGTTTCACTCCGCTGTCATTTAGATCGTTCCTTTTCGCGTTTCAATTTCTCAAAGGGTCTCTAGTGTACCCTTGACTCACATTGGAGTGCCTATGCTCCAACCTTCTTCCTTCTTCACATGTGTCCTACAAATTTACAAACGCTGACACTTACATTACCTATTAAATGAATCAAAAATGGCGAAACATAAATCTGCCTCAGATAATCCAAGAGGGGCGGATTCCAAATATTGCCCCTCATCTACTCCTTCCCCCATAACCACTTGGAAGCTGGTGGCCTCCGGTGATGGGGTTGGCGCCACCAAGACCTCTCTGCCGACTTGCCCTGGTGCACGGTCTTCATTAATTTCTGCACTTTCGCGGTCTTTTTTCTAATCTCAACGTTGTTGAACACCACCTCTCTTATTCTATACCTCATCTTTTGTTCCTAACTGAAACTCAGGTGTCTGAGTGCTCTGACAGAAAACCCTACTCTGTTTCCTCCTACTGTCTCTATCTTCAATTTTCTGCCAAAGGCGGATGTTGCGCATATGTTCTCGTGTCTCTACTTTATGGCTTAAACTTTCTTGCAACTTTACAACTAAATTCATTTGTTCTGTCTACTTATTTTCTAACTCTATAGACTATCCAAAATTCTTTGACTATCTTAACTCCAAAATAGAACACATTCTTGCTTCTTCTCCTTTCTCCGAAATCATCATTTTAGGTGATTTCAATGTTCACCACCGCCAATGGCTTTCATCTAGTTCTCATGATCCAGCCGGTGAACTCGCCTTCCAATGTTCAATCCAGAACAATCTTGAGCAGTTGGTGCATCTCCCTTCCCATATCCCTGACCGTCTTGGTTATGAACCCAACATTCTAGACCTTTTCTAACTTCTGACCCTTCTCCTTATACTGTTGAACTCTTTCCTCCTCTGGGTTCATCCCAGCCCTCGGAAAGGAGACATTTCTGGCATTTAGGGGCCCCTATCTGGTTTGACTTGCGGTCGTACTTTTCTGATTTTCAATGGAATGATTACTGTTTTCGTGGGAGAGATCCCTGGGAGTGTGCAGAGCGCATAAGTTAGGTGATTCTCTCTGGCATGGAGGCATACATTCCATATTCTTTTCCTTCTACTAAATCTAGCAAATCTTGGTTTACCTCTGCTTGTTCTCGTGCTATCCACGGCTGGGATGCTGCCTTCAGGGATTACCGTCGTCTTCAAACTCCAGAAACTCACGCAACTTATATTTCATTACGGAATCGTTTAAAATCTATCCTCCACAACACCAAAAACTCATTGCTTTGTTGAAAATGAAATAATCTTTCTGGTTCTTCTTCACTCCCTTTTTGGCATTTTGCAAAAAATGTCAACACTATCTTTCCTTCTTCCTTTTTCCTTCCTCTAGTACATTCTGACAGTTCAACTGCCGTTTTGCCTTCTCCAAAGCTGAACTCTTTGCTCAAACTTTTACCTTAAATTCAACCTTAGACGATTCCGGAGCTGTTCCTACTCCTTCAACCCCCTCCAACTCATTTATGCCTAAAATTTTGATTTCTTCTAAAGACGTTACTTCTGTATCTATGAGCTTAACAATAAGAAGGCGTACGGTAATGACGGTATTCCTCCTGTGGTTCTCAAAACTTGCGCTTCCGAGCTTGCACCCTGAGTTGAAATCCTTTTTGGTCTATGTCTTTCTACATCAACCTTCCCTTCTTGCTGGAAACGTGCGCTCATTCATCTTGTGCCGAAGAATGGGGACCCCTCTCAACCCTCTAACTACCGTCCAATTTCTTTAACCTCCGTTCTTTCTAAAGTTTTCATATCTATGCATAACAGTAGGATTTGGAAACATCTCAATTCTTCTAATCTCATCTCTGATCACCAGTATGGCTTTCGTAAGAAACGCTCTACTAGTGATTTTATTTATCTTCTCACTGACTCTTGGTCCTCCTCTTTTCGGTATTTCAGTGAATTTTTTCTTGTGGCGCTGGACATATCGAAGGCTTTCGATAGGGTCTGGCACAAAGCTTTGATTTCTAAACTTCCCTCTTTTGGAATCTATACTTCTCTCTGTGGCCTTCTCTCTGATTTCTTTTCTGGTCGTTCTATAGCAGCTGTTGTAGACGGCCACCGTTCATACTATAAATCTGTAATAGTGGTGTTCCTCAAGGATCTGTTCTATCCCCAACACTTTTTCGGTTTTTCATTAATGACCTTCTTTCTATTACTTCTTCGCCTTTCCACTCCTATGCTGATGACTTTACCTTTCATTACTCTTTTCATTTTGAAAGGCGCCTCTCCTAGCAACAGTTAATAGAAGCAAGAAGGGTGGCATGGGAGCAACTAACCTCTGATCTATCTCTCATTTCAAATTGGGGGAGAGAAAACATGGTCGTTTTCAATGCCTAAAAAACTCAATTCCTCCATCTCTTTACTCGACGCAAACTTCCACACAACTTCGATATCTTCTTCTAAAACACGCAACTCAAACCTTCATCTCTCCTTAATATTCTTTGTGTTTCTTTTTCATGTGTTCTTTTTTGGAAAGATCACATTATTTCTCTTTCTAAACAAGCTTCAAAGAGGTTGGGTGTTCTGAGGCGCCTTCAGTATTTCTCTTGCTCTGTATAGGGATGTTGTTCGCCCCTGTATGGAGTATTCGTCACACATTAGGGGTGGTTCCACTCGTACAGATCTCCTGGGAAGGTGAAGTCTAGAGCTTTTCGTCTTATCAACTATCCTGCTCTCACTAATTCTCTCCAAACTCTTTCTGCCCGTCGAAATGTTGCGTTACTCTCTCTATCCTATAGCTATTACAATGGACACTGCTCTTCTGAACTCTCTCGTCACATACCTCCTCCATTGAGAAGGGTTCGTGCAACTCGTCTTTCTACACAATCTCATCCTTTCTCTATCTAACTCTCTGACCCCAGACTTAACCGCTATGCTCATTCTTACATGTACGCTACTGGTAATGTCTGGGACACACTTCCTTCATCTATTTTCCCAACTTTCTACGACTTAGACACCTTCAAACGCCGTGTATCAGGTCATGTTGGCGTTTAATTTGATCATGTTCCCGACTTTCCTTCTAACTCTGGTTAAATATTAGTTGGCCTCTCGCCTTAGCCCACCACAGGTGAAATAAAGTATATATATATATATATATATATATATATATATATATATATATATATATATATATATATATATATATATATATATATATATATATATAACCTAAGAGCCAAAAATTACTTTAAAACGATAAAAACATACAAAGATTAAAAAGAGTAACAAATAACTAAAACTTAGTATGTTAAAAACCAAGCTTTCAATCTCAACACCAGGAGATCTTTATTCAAGGTAAGTAAAGAAAGAAATGAAACATCTATTCCAAGACGGAGAGTCAATCAAATTTTGTTGGTTTGGAATTTTATATAAAAATTAGAATGAAAATGTTTTTAAAATATATTTGTAAAACTTCTCATCTTTTATTAAATTATTAAAAATATCATCAATTTTCACTTTAACAGGAACCGATTAAAATTATTTGTTTTTTTAATGATGAAAGATAATAAAAACTTTTTATTATCATTATTATGCCAAGAAAATAGCAACTTTTCGGAACTCATATCGATTGTGTGATTTTTACTTCTCTATGCTGATGCAACGCAGAGTTACTATCACCACATCTAAGACTATAGTCTTGTTGATAAATATGTCTTTTAAAATCATGTTTCTCCTAAATACTCACTATCACAATATCAGCAACCTTCTATCCGATTCTATTCAATTCTCATTTCTATCCGATAAACGTGATTTAGATATAAATTTTCTTTTAAGAGTATTGGGGACAGATTGTACAAACGTTAGTAGTGTATGAACACTTTACCAGGTTGGCAAATTCCTAGTGCGAATTCCTAGCCTGAGGGGAATTTTTGCGAATTCCTAGCCATCTGAGGGGAAATTGGGGGGGAGAGGGGAACTCACGTACCTTTGTAAGCTGTTTTATCTTAATTGAGATCTTGTTTTGCGGTTTTATCTTAATTGAGATCTTGTTTTGCGGTCTTATCTTTGATGTAATCTTGTTTTGTGGTGTTATTTTAATTGTTTTTTAATTATTTCTCACCTTTTTATTCCTTTTGTGGTTTACCGCCTTCTTTGATGAGCCGCTTTCGCGTGTCCTTGGTTGTATTTTTGCAAGGTTCCTTGATGACGTCATAGCTTGTATGTTTGTAAGGTAATGACTTCACGGCTTGTATTTGGAATGGGAATTGGAATGCCACGTCACAACCTTCTATTGTTAAGGGAATCTTCCAGCCAATCACAGTCCACCATACTGACGTCACGGATTCTCTCTTACTTGGAAAACTTGAAAGCCGAACAAACAAACGCACGCTCTTAAAAACTCAATTTTTCGTCTTCATTTTTCTGGTATCGAACTCGGGACCTCTGAATCTCTAGCCTAGCACTCTACCGATCACGCTACGGCTTCCATTACTTCAGAAAAAGAAAATAGTTGTATTTATGGCTTTGTTTTTGTTTTC
>SEYY01000919.1:217463-224963 GCA_009176605.1 Armadillidium nasatum
CCCAACTCTGGTAGATATTGGTAGGCCTCTGGCCTTTGCCCACCAGAGAGGCATAAAATCTATATATATATATATATATATATATATATATATATATATATATATATATATATATATATATCAGTGATGGGCTAATATGGCAAATTTCGAATCCGAATTGAATCCGAATCCAGCTGATTTTGGAATTTCTCGAATTTGAATAAGAATCCAGAACCTCCGAATCAGAATCCAAATTCATTAAAAAAAATAACCGAATCTGAATTTGGATTCGCCAATACTTACTATATATATATATATATATATATATATATATATATATATATATATATATATATATATATATATATATATATATATATATATATATATATATATGGGTTCAACTCCAAGACGATCGGGATACGAGTAGGAGCTTCACAACTGCTCAAGGTCGTTTTGGATAGCGAAATTTATGGCACGTTCACCAGAACTAGAAGAAATGGGGAAGGGGTGGATGAGGGATATATTTGGAAACTGCCCCCCGGGGCTTTTCCGAGACTACATAAGTTGGCTCCATTATATATATATATATATTATATATATATATATATATATATATATATATATATATATATATATATATATATATATATATATATATATACCGTAAAGTATATAATCAGTTATTTCATAGAATACCTAGTTATTCCATGAAATAAATGATCGTGGCCGTTAAAGTGTGAAATATGTTAATAATTTGACACTTTAACTAGTTATTCTATGAAATAACTAGGTATTCTATAAATTAACTAATGACAGATAGTACTAAATTAAAATGAAAAAGAAAAATATATCTAAAATGAAATAACTAGATATTCTATAAATAAACTAATGATAGACAATTAAAATGAAAAAGAAGCAATTTATATAATTTATGCAGCGTATAAATGGTATTTATGGAAACGTACCATAAAATCATTTGTTACAACAAGGATTACTAAAATGACACTTGGAATTACTAAGAACATGATGTTTTGATTCTTTATAATATGTTCTCAATGTTATGATTCTTTATAATATTGTTAAACGAAACGTAAATGTACCTTATACTAAAAAGCGAGATATAAGATATAGATTATTTTACAATTTAACGGGCTGCAGATCGTTATTCTATGAAATAACTAGTTAAACCATGAAATACAAGAGAGTTTTACACTTTAACGGACACGATCAGTTATTTCATGAAATAACTAGGTATTCTATGAAATAACGGATATCATACTTTAACGGTAACATATATATATATATATATATATATATATATATATATATATATATATATATATATATATATATATTATATATATATTATTTTTTAATAGTATTATAATTTTATATATTATATAAAATTAATGTATACATTTGAACTTTATATATATATATATATATATATATATATATATATATATATATATATATATATATATATATATATATATATATATATATATATATATAATATATATATATATATATATATATATAAGAGCCAACTCTCGGAAAAGCCCCGGGGGGCAGTTTCCAAATATATCCTCTCATCCACCCCTTCCCCATTTCTTCTAGTTCTGGTGACCGTGCCTTAAATTTCGCTATCCAAAACGACCTTGAGCAGTTGGTGAAGCTCCCTACTCGTATTCCTGATCGTCTTGGAGTTGAACCCAACATTCTAGACGTTTTCCTAACTTCTAATCCTTCTCCTTATACTATTAAACTCTTTCCTAATCTGGGTTCCTCCGATCACCTTCTTATTTCTGTATCCTTTTCTCTCTCTTTAAGTCTTCCGCAAGAAAGACCCCTTTCTATTGAAATAAAACGTTTGTGGCACTTCGGTGCCGCAAGCTGGTAGGACTTGCAGTCGTACTTCTTCGATTTCTCGTGGATGATTATTGCTTCCGTGGGAGGGGTCTCCCGGAGTGTGCAGAACGCATTACCGAGGTGATTCTTTCTGGCATGGAGGCGTACATTCCATTTTCTTTCCCTTCTATTTTGGTTAAACTCTCCTTCTTCTCGCGCAATCTGCCACAGGGATTTGCCTTCAGGGATTACCATCGTCTTCAAACTCCAGAAACTCACGCAACTTATATTTCATCCCGGAATCGTGCAAAATATATCCTTCTTTACATTAAAAATTCTTTTCTATGTAAAAAATGAAATAATCTGTCTGGTTCCTTTTCTTCACGTTCCTTCAGGCATTTTACAAAAAATGTTAACTTTAACTTTGCTTATTCCTCTTTTCCTCCTTTAGTATCTTCCGACGGCACAACTGCTGTTTTACTTTCTCCTAAAGCTGAACTCTTCGCTCAAACTTTTGCCCTTATACAACCTTAGACGATTCTGGAGCTATACCTCCTCCTTCAAACCCATCTAACTCATTTATGCCTAAGGTTAGAATATCTTCTAAAGATGTAATTACTGCAGTCTCTGAGCTTAATACTAAGAAGGCGTATGGTCCCGATGGTAATCCTTCTGTGGTTCTCAAAACTTGTGCTTCCGAGATTGATCATGCCTTGGTAAACTAATTCGTCTTTGTTTTTCTACTTCAATCTTCCCATCTTGCTGGAAATGTGCGCTTATTCAGCGTGTTCCGAAGAAGGGGGACCCCTCAACCCTTCAACTACCATCCCATTTCTTTGACCTATGTTCTATCAAAAGTTATCGAATCTATCCATAACAGGAAGATTTGAAAACATCTCAATTCTTCTAATCTTATCATTGATCGCCAGCATGGCTTTCGTAAGAAACGCACTACTGGTGATCTTCTTTCCCTTCTCTCTGACTGTTGGTCCTCTGCTCTTCGGCATTTCGGTGAATCCTTTTGCTGTGGCTCTGGACATTTCAAAAGCCTTCGATAGAGTCTGGCACAAAGCTTTGATTTCTAAACTTCCCTCTTTCGGTATCTATCCTTGTCTCTGTGATCTTATCTCTAATTTTCTATTTGGTCGTTCTATAGCAGCTATTGTAGACGGCCACCGTTCTTCCTTTAAATCTATTATTAATAGTGGTGTTCCTCAGGGTTCTGTCCTATCTCCAACACTTTTTCTTCTTTTCATTAATGATCTTCTCTCTATTAACTCATCTCCTATCCACTCCTGTGCTGATGACTCCACCAACTTTCTTCTTCCGGATTGAAAGACGTCCCTCCCAACAGCAGTTGATAGACTCGAGAAGGGTAGCCTTGGAGCAACTAACCTTTGACCTTTCATGTATTTCAAATTGGGACAGAGAAAACATGGTTGTTTTCAATGTTTCAAACACTCAGTTCCACCATCTCTCCACTAGACTCACTCTTCCACACAGCTATGATGTCTTCTTCGAAAACACACTACTCAAAAATTCCTCTCTCCTTAACATTCTTGGTGTTTCTTTTTCTCAAGATCTTTCTTGGAAAGATCACATTATTTCTCTTTCTAAACAAACTTATAAGACGTTTGGCGTTTTGAGGCGCCTACAGCATTTCTTCAATCCAATTCTTCAACACTACAGGGGTGCTGTTCACACTTGTATGGAGATTGCTTCTCACATTTTTGGTGGCTCCACTCATACAGCTCTCCTCGAGAAGGGGGAGTCTAGGGCTTTTCGTGTCATCAACTCTCCTGCTCTTACTAACTCTCTCCAATCTCTATCTGCCCGTCGAATTCTTGCATCATCCTTTCTTTACTATCGCTAATACAACGGATACTGCTCTTCTGAACTCTCTCGTCGCATACCTCCTTCATTGAGAAGATCTCGTGTGACACGTCTTTCTACACAGTCTCATCCTTTCTCTGTCCGACCCCAGACTTAACCGCTATTATCATTGTTACAAAAACTCTACTGGTAAAGTCTGGAACACACTCCCTTTATCTGTTTTCTCCACTTCCTTTGACTTGCATTCTTTGTTGTCCTCCTTCGGTCAAGATTGGATTTTTCCAGCTCCGGCGGAATTTGGTAGGACTCTGACCTTTGCCCGCCGGAGGATATATACATATATATATATATATATATATATATATATATATATATATATATATATATATATATATATATATATATATATATATATATATATATATATATATATATATATAGTCAACATCAATTAATTAACGCTAGAAGAGTGACCCTGGAGTAGTCAACCTTTGCTCTTTCTCGCAGAGGGGAGAGAAAACATGCGAATTTTCAATCACCAAAACTCTGATCCTCTCTTTCTACTAGATATAATTCTACAGAAATCAAACTTTAGTCTGTCCCTAAATATTCTGGCTATTTGTTTTTATTGTTATAACTTTAAAGGATTACAATACTTCTCTATGAAAACAAGCGTCTAAGATGTTTAATGTTCTGGGGCTCTTTCGAAATTTTTCTACTTTTCACAGATGCCTTGTTTTCACGTTTGCACATCTGGGATGGTTCCACTAATGATGCTTTTGAAAAGATGGAGTCTGTCTTTTTGTCTTATCAGTTCTTTCACATTAATTCTCTCCAAACTCTTTATGCACGTCAAATTTCTGTGTTACTCACTATAACCAGCTCTGCTCTTTTGAACTCTACAGTCGCATACCTCCTTCAATGAAATAGGCTAGTGTGACACGTCTTTCTACAGTCTTTTTCAGTTTTTTGTCAAGGAAATTTCGAGAGGAAGTGAGAAAGGTGGAATAAAGATAAGAACTTTAACTTTTTTGTCAGGATACCTTGAAAATGTAAAAAAATTTCAATTATATATATATATATATATATATATATATATATATATATATATATATATATATATATATATATATATATATATATATATATATATATGTAATCTGACGAACAAATGTTCATCGTAGTATACATCAACTTCGGTGCGGTACGCACCACGCACTGCACCGCACCACACCTCTAATTTTCGCTTGCGCACCGCACCGCACCGCACTTTTATTTTTTCTTTCGCACCACACCGCTCCGCACCGGGTTGCTGAAAATGTGCTGCGCACCGCACCGCACCCCACCCGGTGCGTCGGCCAACCCTAGTTTGTTCTTAATGTGGTATTTTATAATTATTGGTAGGTGGTCGGAGTTTAGATCGTTTCTGTGGTCCATTGTGGGAGGTGGTGAATGTTTGGATATATATATATATATATATATATATATATATATATATATATATATATATATATATATATATATATATATATATATATATATATATATATAATAGTGATGGATCGGATGTCAAATTTTGTAATTTGCGGATGCGGATGCGGAAGTTGAATTTTGGAGAAGTGCGGATGTGAATTTTGAATTTTTGAAAGTTCGGATGCGGATGCGGATGTCGAATTTTCGATAGTGCGGATGCGGATGCGGATTTGGCATTTTCAAAAAGTGTGGATACAGATGCGGATGCGGATGTTTTGATGGGGATGCGTATGCGGATGTTAATTTTGGTGAGCATGCGAATGCGTATGCCATCACTAATATATATATATATATATATATATATATATATATATATATATATATATATATATATATATATATATATATATATATATATATATATATATATATATATATATATATATATATATATATATATATATATATATATATATATATATATATTATATTTTATTATCACCTATCCCATTTTCGTGGGGAGGTGCCCGCCAAAATTCGCTTAAAAATATACCTATTCTAACCTTTCAACCCCTTTCACCACGGCATTCCATCTCTCTCTGTCTCCACAAATCTTCTACCCTCTTCTAAACTCAAATTAATTCCATCAAAATTTCTCTCACTCCATCCATCCATCTAAACTTCGGCTTTCCCTTCCCCTACCCCTATCTACATCGGATTTAAGTACCTTGCGCACCATTCTCTCTACCACTCTATTCTTTATCTCTTTCTCCGTCCCACCCTTACCTTCCACCCAACATTGATAGATATTTGAATTCATCCACCTCGTCAAGTTTCCATCATCACACTTCTACACCCCCATTCCTCCCTCCACATCTCCTCATCCCCAACTCCAATCCTCAAAATTTTATTCCGTTTGCACATTTCCCTTCAAACTCTCTCAAAAGTATTCTCAACTTTTCTCCAGATTCTGCCACCAACACCGCATCATCTGCAAAAAGTAAAACATTCAATTCCCATTCATCCTCCATATTTCTCAACCTTCCCTTCTCTCTATATTTTTCTAACTACACCATCCATCAATAAATTAAATAACATTGCGACATTACACACCCCTGTCTCAATCCCACTCCCATGCTAAATCAATCCGATAGTTTCCTCTTCACCCTCACTCTTGATCTACAATTCGCATATATATATATATATATATATATATATATATATATATATATATATATATATATATATATATATATATATATATATATATATATATATATATATATATATATATATATATATATATATGTAAAGTTGAGTTAGCTTCTTTCCTGAAAAATCTTAATCTAATTAGAAAGGTTAATATCAAGCGTTTCCACATCCTTATTTGATACAATGTGAACGTTTCATAACGTATTTCCGTCTTCAATTTTTATAATATGAAAAACATTAGACTCCACCTTTTCGAGAAAAGAGCTCTATGTGTGGAACCACCACAAATGTGTGATGTTTTTCCCATACATGGGTAAACAACACTCATATAAAGAACAAGCAACTGGGGTGGTGTGAAGAAATTCTGAAGGCTACTCAAAACACCTAACCTCTTAGAAGCTTGTTCAGGAAAAGAAGTAATGTAATCTTTCCAAGAAAGATCACAGTAAAAGAAATACCAAGAATATAAAGGACAGATGAATGTTTGAGTTGTGTTATTTTGAAGAAGATATATTGTTGTGTGGAAGATTGTCCCGAGCAGAGAGACGGAGGAATTGAGTTTTAGTGGCATTGAAAACAAAAATATTTTCTCTGCCACAATTTGAAATGCGAGATAGATCTGGGGTCAGTTGCCGGAAGGCTACCTACCTTGCTTCTATTAACTGCAGTTGGGAGAGCTGCCTTTCAAATTAAAAAGATTAATAAAAGGTGGATAGGAGTGGACAGGAAATGAAGTAAGAGAGAGAAGGTTTTTAATGAAAAGCAAAAAAAAGGGTTGGGGATTAGAAAGTTTGGAAATCAAAACTTTGCCACAGACTCTACCTAAAGCTTTCGATAAGTCCAGCGCGATACAATAACTTCACAGAAATGACGAAGAGCGTAGAAACAAGAGTCAGAAAGAAGGGAAAGAAAACCACCAGTAGAGCATTTCTTACAAAAGCCATACTGGCGAATTGAGATGTTTCCAAATATTCCTGTTAAGTATAGATTCAAAATCTTTGGAAATAACGGAGGTTAAAGAAATTTGAGACAATAGTTAGAGGGTTGAGAGGGGTCTCCCTTTATCGGCACACCCTGAAAGAGCGCACGATTCCAGTAAGAAAGGAAGGTTTAAGTAGAAAGACATAGACGAAATAGTTTACCAAGGAA
>SEYY01000919.1:227463-262463 GCA_009176605.1 Armadillidium nasatum
GTATTATAAAGTTAGGTAATTATAATAATAATAATAATAATAATAATAATAATAATAATAATAATAGTAATAATTAAGATCCATTTAAACATAGTTAATCACTTAATAATAAATGATAATAATTTTCAGTAACCATATTGAGCATAAATAAAATTAAAAAAGAAAGACATTAGGATTTTATTTATAGTAACTTAATTAATAACATTACAAATATGAAGAATTTCCTTTAAGAATGACTAGCGTTTCAAACATATTATCAGATAGCTTGGATCTCTTTGGAGAGTGAATGTGACCCGCAAAGCTGAATAACCTTTCTACAGGGGCCGACGAAGGTAGTGGAGTATTGTAGTGCAAAAAGACTTTTTTAACACAGGGATACCTATTAAGTGACTCTAAGGATCTGTCGCTTATTCCGTAAGGTATTTCAGCACTTCTATTTCTAGTTCATCTTTATTTAATGACGCGGGTGATGTAGATGACAAACTCTCGTATTCAAAAAAGTCATCTGTACTGCTACCTTCAGCTAAAACCATTACTTCGTTAGGCTCTTTAGATGTATTTGCTTGAACATCATTTCTGACAGCCATGATTAGCATTTCCTGATACTTTTTCCTATTTTCTTCGGTATTATATTCGGGGTTTATGGCGAGCCATTTTATTTTGTGGTTAGGATTGGAAATAGATGCCAGAACTGCGGTGTATGCCGAGCTATGCAAACTAAGAAACTCCCGAAATCTATTCTCGAAACCTGAAGCTAATGCTGTAAGAAGAGGATGAACATGTTTAAGTAGAGACGTATTTAAGCGTTTAAATTTTTTTTCAATCACTAGCAATGTTGGAAGCAGAGTTCCATAAAAACAGCTTTTATCACCCTGTAGCCTATCTAATGCAACAGCAATTGGTTGAAATACTAAAATGTACTCTTCGAGGAATTTAATTTCAATGTCTTTGAAGCACGGGAGCTGCAAAATCAAATCATTAAGAACATTTTTATGCTGTGTTAGAAGAAGAACGATGTCATACAGGCTGATTTGAAATTTTTTCACAGGGCGTATCTATGATGCATAAATAGGTACTTAAGGCGCGAAAAAAGATTTTTTTTAAGTACAAATTTTTTTAACTAAAGAAATTCATAGGGTAATCCGCCAAGATACCTAGTGTCGGGTGCTCTCAGCTTTAAACTGGTTTTCTTTTTTTTTTTTTTTTTTTTTTTACAAAACGCCACCACTCACGGGCAGAGCCCTTTTCAAGGAGGGGGCACACACACAAGGACAAAACTCACACAAACACACACACCTAACGCACAGCCCTCAGGTGGGCGCAGATGGAAGACTTGAAGAGTGGAAGATTAAAAACAGTTGGAAAAATAGAAGATGGTAGAGAATTCCACAGAATAGAGGTGGCTGGAAAGAAGGAGGTACCACAACGGGCTAGCCTGGGATTCCCTACGTCCACACAAAATTGATGCGAAAGCAGGGCGCCCCTCGTGCAACGAGGACGACGCAACGATGGAGGAATGCTAAAAGCTAATTCCTTCGAGCACCTGCCATTGTAGTACCTGTAGAAAAGAGATAGCGCGCCAACGTCACGTCGCAGAGACAGAGGGTCAAGAGAGTTTGAAAGTAGGGGACAGTTTATTAATCTCATAGCTTTTGACTCAACCCTATCCAGAAGAGAGGAGGAGCCGGAACCCCCCCAAATGTGAGAACAGTACTCCATACAAGGGCGAATAAGACCCTTATATATTTGGAGTAACTGCTCAGAAGAAAAAAAAACTCTCGCAACCTGAACAGAACTCCCAGCTTCTTAGAGGCAGCTTTAGCAACCATTGTGATATGTGGTTTCCAAGACAGTTTGTTGTTTATGTTTAGACCAAGAATGTTAATGTTATTTACAGGTGAGACGGGAGAGCCATCGAAGAGGATAGGAAAGTTGGGAGGTGTTTTTGAGAGGGAGATGTAAAGAAGTTGAGTTTTTAAAGAATTGAATTTTACAAGGTTGCTATGACCCCACCGGGAAATTCCATCCAGATCGGCAAGAATAGAATCGGAAAGTTGAAGACGAGAAGCAAGTCTAGAAGCAAAAGAGGGAGCAGATTTGAAATGAGTAGAAGAATGCAGAGTTGAATCATCAGCATAAGAGTGAACAGAGTTAGAAGTGCAGTGGAGAAGATCGTTAATGAAAAGTAAGAATAAGGTTGGAGATAAAACAGAACCCTGAGGAACACCACAGTTGACAGAAAAGGAGGAAGAGGTCGCTCCATCTACAACTGCCGAAATGGAACGATCTGAGAGAAAACTAGACAAGAGTAAGCAAAGAGAAGGAGGAAACCCAAAGGAAGGGAGCTTAGAGAGTAGTGACGCATGCCATACCCGGTCGAAACCCTTGGATATGTCAAGCGCCACCACACCAGACTCCCCGAAGTCCCTAAGGGCAGAAGACCATAGATCAGTAAGATAGGAAAGTATGTCACCAGTTGACCTCGAGCGACGAAAGCCATAATGGTGTTTGACATGGCAGTATTAACTGACACTGAAATATATTGTTAATTGTATCAGCAGATTTAGGACGTCCAGATAAATTCCAAAGAGCTGAACACTTGCCAAATACACTGTGGTAAAGTTTAGAAAAAGAACCTTTAAGCGCAGTTCTCGCATCAGTAGTCAAGTTAAACTAAGAGTGCGAGAGGCACACCTTAGATGATTCGGAAGAGGTTGTTCAATTAAATAATCTTCGTCAACTTCCAAACAAGAATTGTAAAACTCAGCGTCATCTTCATTCGGCTCGTCGTTGATATCGTTTTCACCTGAAGCAGTATCTTCATATATACACACATTATCGACAACCGGAATAATAACGCAGAATTCTTTGAAACACTTTGTAAAGTTGGCTCCATTATCTGTTACAGTTACAATGATTGTAGACCGTGATATGACAAATTTCCTGTGTATTGAACTCAATATTTCAGAGACTTTGGTTTATGTATGAGCTCCTTTGAATCTGCTGCAAGCAAGAGTGGCACTTTGTCGTTCGATTGTAGATTCATTGATCTGCAAATTATATATATATATATATATATATATATATATATATATATATATATATATATATATATATATATATATATATATATATATATATATATATATATATATATATATATATATATATATATATATATATATAGGATAAAGTCTATTTTGGTGCCTTTGGAACGGAAGGTCGGAATTGAAAAAAAAATTTTACAGGGTGTATCTATGATGCCTAAATAGGTAATTAAGATGCGAAATTGTTAAATTTTTTTTTTTGCAACGGAATGTTGGAATTGAAAAAAATTTTCACAGGGTGTATCTATGATGCCTAAATAGGTGTTTAAAGTGCTAAAAAAAAAATTTTGTAGAAAATTTTTATTTTTTTTTGCAACGGAAGACCGGAATTTTTTTAAAAAAATATTTTCACATGGTGTGTCTATGATGTTTGAATAGGTGTTTCAGGAGCGAAAAAATTTTTAAAAATTAAAACGCCACCTTAGGGAGCTCGAGCCGACGTGGGACAGAGGGGGGGACGAAGTCTCCCCGTCCTCAACAGTTTAAAGCTGAGAGCACCCGACACTAGGCATCTTGGCGGATTACCCTATGAATTTCTTTAGTTAAAAAAAATTGTACTTAAAAAAAATCTTTTTTCGCGCCTTAAGTACCTATTTAGGCATCATAGATACGCCCTGTGAAAAAATTTCAATTCAGACAGTCCGTTCCAGAAAAAAAAAAAAAATTTAAAAAAAAATTTTTTTTTTTCCCACCTTAAACACCTATTTAAGCATCATATATACACCCTGTGAACAAAATTTTCAATTCCGATCTTCCGTTGCAAGGTCACCAAAATAGACTTTTACTATATATATATATATATATATATATATATATATATATATATATATATATATATATATATATATATATATATATATATATATATATATATATATATATATATATATATATATATATATATATATATATATATATATATATATATATATATATATATATATATATATATATATATATATATATATATATATATATATATATATATATATATATATATATATATATATATATATATATATATATATATATATATATATATATAATATATATATATATATATATATATATATATATATATATATATATATATATATATATATATATATATATATATATATATATATATATATATATATATAATATATATATATATATATATAAATATATATATATATTATATATATATATATATATATATATATATATATATATATATATATATATATATATATATATATATATATATATATATATATATATATATATATATATATATATATATATATATATATATATATATATATATATATATATATATATATATATATATATATATATATATATATATATATATAGAAAGAGAGAGAGAGAGAGAGAGAGAGAGAGAGAGAGAGAGAGAGAGAGAGAGAGAGAGAGAGAGAGAGAGAGAGAGAGAGAGAGAGAGAGAGAGAGAGTTAACCAAGCACAGAGCTGCAACAAATGCTAGAAGACTAGGTAGAACGCACGTAACAGAGCTGATCAATTATAGAAAAAAAATTTTTTTTTGCTCATCCAATGCATAGTGACGCCCATAAAGCTTCAGTGCTTTGTAGACCAAACATCAGCAGTTCTACATAACTTAAATCTGTTTTTATCTTCGCGTACACTTCATCCGCTTTCTGAAATATGTGACGGCCAAGAGAACGTCTTGACATCAATGCTAAAGTTGGATATACTCCTGTATTAATAATAATAATAATAATAATAATAATAATAATAATAATAATAATAATAATAATAATAATAATAATAATTTCACTTAAAAAAATAAAGATATTTCTCGCTGAATTAAACGAACATATCAGTAAAAGATTTCCTATTCTACATTAGTATTGGAAATTAAGTTTCGGTTTTGTCTGCAACGTTGTTTGAACAAATTTTTGTTTACTTTAGTTAAATATCTATTAACTATTACCTGAAAATAAATCCTTGAACCACTCGTTTTCAACTATCGAGAGAGGATGCATCCCATCTATCACAAAAGCTGCTACCTTTTCATCAAATTGTTTTTCATCTACTCGACAGCATAATAATTTCCCTCCGAAGGGAAGAACTGTCCAACGTTCTTTACTTGACGATTGTTCATTTTGGGATGCGAAGGTTTGCCTTTTCTTAGGTTTATTTTTACGATACTCTTCAAATTCTGAACATCTATCTGGATGACGTCTCTGCATTTCAAAATCACATTATTATTATTATTATTATTATTATTATTATTATTAGGAAAAAGCAGACATACACATACTCATACTGACATACTGTTACATACATACCTTTACATGGGTCTTCAAGTTGGCTGAAGTTGATAAGTCATCACTTATTACTGGCTTTGATGAGCAAAGAAGACACAAAAATTTTAACTTTTTCTTCATATTTACCAACTACTGTGAAAATTTTACCGCACAATATCAAGTCAGATTTTGTCCAATTACTGTCTGGAACATCGATGAAGATGTCAGCAGCTTTTTCTGCATTTGAAAATTCTTCATTCTCAACTGTCTTTACAGTCATTTCAGATATTTATTATAATATTCAAAATATAATATTCAAAATAAGATGTAAAATACACATCTAACACAAGCAACATTTGTTTCCAAACTGAATTGCAATGAGCGAACAAATTTGGAAAGTCAAGAGTCACCCACAACAGGTCGAAACACGAACAAACAGGCAATAACATTATTTCAAGATAATATATATTTTTTAAAATAATCTCCCTCTCCCTCTTGTAAATTGTGCGTTGTAAGGAAGAAACAAAACTGAACAGGTTCTAACACATAAAATGTAAGTAAATATATTACAAATTGTTGAAATTATATTCCTATTTAGACAAAAAAGGATTCTCTCTCTCTCTCTCTCTCTCTCTCTCTCTCTCTCTCTCTCTCTCTCTCTCTCTCTCTCTCTCTCTCTCTCTCTCTCTCTCTCTCTCTCTCTCTCTCTCTCTCTCTCTCTCTCTCTCTCTCTCTCTCTCTCTCTCTCTCTCTCTCTCTCTCTCTCTCTCTCTCTCTCTCTCTCTCTCTCTCTCTCTCTCTCTCTCTCTCTCTCTCTCTCTCTCTCTCTCTCTCTCTCTCTCTCTCTCTCTCTCTCTCTCTCTCTCTCTCTCTCTCTCTCTCTCTCTCTCTCTCTCTCTCTCTCTCTCTCTCTCTCTCTCTCTCTCTCTCTCTCTCTCTCTCTCTCTCTCTCTCTCTCTCTCTCTCTCTCTCTCTCTCTCTATATATATATATATATATATATATATATATATATATATATATATATATATATATATATATATATATATATATATATATATATATATATATATATATATATATATATATATATATATATATATATATATATATATATATATATATGGAGTAAAGTGTATTGATAATAATTGCTTTTTGTAAATATAATTTAATTAAAATAATATCGATAAAAATAAGGGACGATATCGGGTATTTCGATATCGTGCATGCCCAATGCCCATATATATCGATGTACTAGCATCATATTCTTCGTCGAAAAAACCGGTAAACAACACGGTTAAAATCTTGTGACTCTGTAAATTGAAATTATTATACGAAATAAAAAAGTATTAAGAAGAAAAAACATTTTAATACACCACCTATACATACTGTTTAATTAAGATAAGAAAAAATTCTGAAAAGGTAAGAATTAAAAATTTATTTGTATAGACGAATCTTAGGTCTGCCTTCATACCTTAAAGCTATCTATGGACCTTAGGGCTGCATTAGCATCTTAAGCAAGACTATAAGTTTGCATATATATATATATATATATATATATATATATATATATATATATATATATATATATATATATATATATATATATATATATATATATATATATATATATATATATATATATATATATATATATATATATTTATAAAAATCTTGAAATATTAAAGTTCATTTCCATAAAAATAAACAAAAATGTCAACACAGTGGAGTTTCGTGTGTAGGATGTAACGAGTAACGGAAAAAACCCGTTATAATTTGTAAAAATTTGGTAGCGTTACCGTTACAGAGTTACATTTTAAAACCCTTTGAAACGTTACAGTTACTCGTTACATTTGTAACGCCCATTACGTAACGCCGTTACATGTAACGCGTTACTGCCTACCTATATATATATATATATAATATATATATATATATATATATATATATATATATATATATATATATATATATATATATATATATATATATATATATATATATATATATATATATATATATAGAGGTGATGTTGAAGCTTACTGGAAAGCGAAAATACCGGGCTGGAGGTTCAACACCGGGAACGACACCTAGACTAAATGGTAAAAATCTTCAACATTGGCACATTAAATCTTAATGAGGAGGTTCAAATCTTCCACCGAACAACTATATATTCTAAACTACAAAAACTCACAAGCAAGATTCCCCCCTCAAAGCAACCAGTCCCCACACTCTGCTCCCCTCACCTGCAAATAAAACTCAACTGACACATATTAGTAGATTTAAACACAGATCACCTCCAAATAATCATAGAATATCACACTAAAAATACCCCAAACAACAAAATAAAAACAACCAACACTAATTACATAAAAAGCAAACTGGACAAATTTCACAGACTACATTGATACTCATCTCCAAACAACTAACATCACCAGTACAAACTCCCTAAAAATTGCAATACACCACCTCACCACCACAATACAAAAAGTCGCAAAATTAAACATACCCCGAAGTTAACTTGAAAAATACAATCCATTACTCACATCAGAGATCTCCACACTAATCAAACAGAGAAATTCTCTCAGACAACAACCCCAGTTAACACACCAAACCCAAATACAATTAGACAACTTAAATATTCGAATCACCAATCTAATGAAAAATAACACAGCAAACAACTTTTACAATTACTTAATCCAAAAATACAAAATCCCAACAACAACAGAGTATGAAAAATTATAAGAACCCTACACAACACAAAACATAACCAACCATGCACTCACGAAACTATCCCAGACCAAAACACGAACACCCCACTCGCTCCCAAAAAATACAAACAAACTAGCTT
Source organism: Armadillidium nasatum (assembly GCA_009176605.1). Lineage (NCBI taxonomy): Eukaryota > Metazoa > Arthropoda > Malacostraca > Isopoda > Armadillidiidae > Armadillidium > Armadillidium nasatum. The sequence continues at coordinate 235,695 of SEYY01000919.1, forward strand.
CACTTCGCGAAATAAAGCCACAAATCCACACCCGCAAAACAGGAAATAAAAAACAACGTTGATCCTGCAAACAAAATTACCTCAAACAACACCGAACAAGCTATAAAAAAAAATAAAAAAGAATACCCTCCTACAGGCCCTGAAAACATCCAATTTTCACTTGAAACAATTATCACACTCCACAATCACATATCTAACAAAAATTTCAATAAATCCATTCAATTAAACTACATTCCTCCCCTTCGGAAAAAAAGCAACAATTATTAGCGAACTTAAACCAGTAAAAGTCACAACAAACCCTTATTATTACCGTCCCATTTCACTTCTTTCCACGCCTTGCAAATTATTAGAAAAACTAAACGTAGCCATCATCCAACCACATCTTCCCAGACCTAGTTTCCAACACGGATTCAAAAAAAACCATTCAGCAATCACAGCACTTATAAACAATACAACCAATAATCAATGGCCTAAATCAACAACAAACACACAAAGCTATACTCATAGCCATCGACATAAAGTCTTCAACACTGTCACCAATTACAGCTTCATAAACAAAATTATACAATCAAACTTCCCCACAAACACCAAAAAAAAAAAAAAAAAAAAAACAAAATGGATATCTAACTTCATATCTGGCAGAACTGCATGAGTCCAAAAAAGAAACCAAAAATCATGCACAATAAACATAAAAACGGAGTTCCACAAGAAACCATACTATCCCCTACACTATTTAATTTCTTCACATCTGACCTGTCATCACCTCAGTCTTTACAACATATGCAGACATCACCATTGCAACAACTCCCCAAAATCATGCTACTGCCACCTTCATAACACAAGAATACATTAAACAAATACAGGAGTGGCTATATCAAACAGAATGACTGCATCCCATAGCAAATTCTCAATAACACTCTCATCTCGTCAACTCTCAACCTCAAACCCCAAGTCCTACTAAACAACACAGCCATCCCCAAAAGCAAACACCCAAAGATACTAGAATAACTTTAGATCCTCACATTACTTTCTTTAAACACATACAAAACATCACTTCATCTGCAAACAAAATATAAACAAACTACAAATCACACAGAACAAAGATCTCATAATAATAACTTGATTCACCTCACCACCCAACAACAACACCTACACGATGAAACCAAATTACTTCCAATAATTTTTCAATTAACATAATAGGTAAACATTTCTACTACAAAAAAAATTGCCCAATCACCCTTGCCAGCTCGCCCTCTCAAACCCAAAAAGACACAGACTGAAACAATCTCCATCATCTCCCGCACTTTTGTACAAATTTAACCTACATAACATCCCTTCTCCTCCTAACAATGTCTCATACACCAAACATCCACACCATCCTTACAGACTCCTATCTAAGACAGCGCAAACCGAACAACATTCTTAACACACACATCCCAAAAACAATCAACTCTCCCTATCATTACACATACAGCATTAGCCAAGCTGAGAAGTGGTCATCACCTAAACCTCCAACTCAACAAATACAAGTTCCAAATAAATCAAACCACCATCCTAGTCTGGGCCAGGTGCGGGACAGCACCGGAGACTGTGTCTCATTTTCTATTGACCTGTTCTTCACATCAACATTCCAGAGTAGCCTGGAATATCTTTTCCCTGGAAGCCCTAAGGAGGAGGCCGGCCATTGTGGCTGACTTTATGAGCGAAGTGTAACCGCCTAAATAGAGTGAGTTAAGGGTTGAAAAAAAGTGAAAATAAGAGTATATATATATATATATATATATATATATATATATATATATATATATATATATATATATATATATATATATATATATATATATATATATATATATATATATATATATATATATATATATATATATACCTTTTTTTTTTTTTTACCTTCTCACCCCCTGACCACCCCTTGTTGAGGCGGCCACACTTCGCTAATGAAGCCTCCCGCCGCAGTCGGACTCGTCCAGAGATCTTTCAAAGAAGTGATGCCCCAGGAGGTTTTGGGGCGACAGTTGGAGGGACAGTCTAAAAGAAAGTGATCTACGGTCTCCGGGGCCCTTTTGCATCTGGTACAAGTGGAAGATGTTGCCTGGTTTAAATTGAAATTGTGTTTGTAATGTTGTAAGTTTGGATGGTGCCCGCATCTCAATCTATATATATATATATATATATATATATATATATATATATATATATATATATATATATATATATATATATATATATATATATATATATATATATATATATATATATATATATATATATATATATATATATATATATATATATGGGAGAGAGGATGGGTCCACTTTTATTAATTTCCTAAATATAGAAAATATAAAAAACTGCAAAGTAAACTTAATAAATTGAAAACCTGCTTGATATTTTTAAAAACTGCTAACCTTTTCTAATGTCCTTTATAGTGCAATCATACAATATAAAATTTGCTCCAACTGTGTTGTTTGAATATATATTTGATTTGATATTAACACCTTTTACAGAAAACTCTGCAAATTCTTCATTATGTCCCAATAAATCTTCAAATTCCTAGGAAAGAAATTTATAATCGTATTTAGTTTTTCATGATGAAATCTGAAAATTTTCAGTTTAATGTTAAGTAAGAGAAACAAATCTTGAAACATTATTTAACTGTTAATTTAGAAGCGGGTTGTTAAAAGGAATGTGCTTTTATGAAAGAAACCAAGAATGAAAAATTAACAAATGCAATTCATGAATAATGAAATTAATATTGAAAGACCATTTTGAATAACTATAAATTATAAGAGCCAAAAAAAAAAAAAAAAAACGCACGCACGCATATATATATATATATATATATATATATATATATATATATATATATATATATATATATATATATATATATATATATATATATATATATATACTTACTATTCTTTGATCTGAAGTAAACAAGATGATGCTAATCTCACTAATTATGAACTGCAAAGTAAATCTCTTGAAAATGTTTTCAATATCATTTAGGTTCTTTTGATCTTTTCTTTCTTGAACATTATTGGAATCTGAAATTAAAATTCCTATTTGTGTGATGGCCAAGCGAAAAGGTGTGACATTTATAAAAAATTAACACATATATTAGAGGTGTGTCGCAATTTCGAATTTTATTCATGTTCAGACCGAAATTTTGAAAAATTTAGGCCGGAAGCAGAATTTGGAGGAATGATTTTATTTTACATAACCCATTATATATATATATATATATATATATATATATATATATATATATATATATATATATATATATATATATATATATATATATATATATATATATATATATATATATATATATCTTTAAAAAAAAAAAAAAAAAAAAAAAAAAAAAAAAAAAAAAAAAAAAAAAAAAAAATTTATAAATATATATATATATATATATATATATATATATATATATATATATATATATATATATATATATATATATATATATATATATATATATATATATATATATATATATATATATATATATATTTTTTTTTTTTAAACTCTAAACTGTAAATAAAATAATAAAATATATAATATATTTATTATATATATATATATATATATATATATATATATATATATATATATATATATATATATATATATATATATATATATATATATATATATATATATATATATATATATATATATATAATAGTGCGTCTATTAACTATTAGGACACAACCTGTCAAAACATGTAACGAGCGCATGCAACTGCTTCCGTTTGCGAGTGAATATTTACATGTTTGAACGTGTTCCATACGAAGTTACGGGGTCGTACCTTGATCGATGTTCCTACAGTGCATTACAAAATGTAGTGGTGCAAACATCGTTTGTCATGGAAAGCAGTTTGGAACAACGTATTACAATGAAGTTTTCTGTTCAAGTCGGGAAAAGTGCGTCGGAAACAGTCGAAATAGTGCGGGTATCTTATGGAGATGAAGCACTAACGCGCTTCAATATTTTCCGGTGGTATAGAACGTTTCAGATTGTCGGGAATATGTCAAACACAACCTAAGGGCAGGTCGTTCCAAGGCATCTCAAACAGACGAAAACATTAAGGTAAAACGAATGTTGCGTGAAAATCGTCGTTTGTCATTAAGAATGATAGCTGTGGAGCTTAATATTAGCAAAGATCAACTTTTGAAAAGAATCCTACGTGCTAGGCCGGGTCTGGTTCAATCTGATGACTGGTTCTTGTTGCACGATAACGCTCCTTACTGTCAGTGCGTTTCTGATGAAGAAAAACGTCACAGTACTTCAACAACCGCCGTATTCACCAGACCTGGCTCCCTCTAATGTTAGCTTTTTCAAACTCTTTCTAGCATCACTATGACTCTTTTCTCTCTCAGGCACTTCACTAGGGACGAGGGGAATAACAGTATCAGCTACAGCGGGCACTGAATGGAAAGCACTATGGTAAATGCCCTCTTTGCAACATTGCAAGGTGTCATCAGTGATGACGTCACGTACTTGTGCGCATGCACATACCTGTACAAGCATACACATACTCACCTGATATTGTGACGTCCTGGCACTGAGTTATCCGTCCGCGATGCTGGAGTTTTATTGATCACTTGGTTTGCTCTATCTTCAATTTTTCCAACCTCTTTTTAATGACATCATCGTAACGCCATCTTTTAAAGTGAAAAGTGAACTTCCAATATTCCCAAACCAAGATACGAGCCCAAAATTATCCAGACCTGGATCCGAAACCTCACCCTGATACTTTGAAGTCCATCCAGTACGTTATCATCACATTAAGAGGATCGTTCCTTAGAAAGCACAATTTGTTCTATTTATGACCCACTATTTTAAATTTACGTCACATCTTTTATTCTAACTTAATATAATTTTTACTTTGTTAATCATGACATCACAATTACGTCATCGTTGGCATCATTGCGTAATATTTTTACTTGTTACAAAATTTCTTTTTCGTATGATGAATTCAGCAATTTTGAATAGCGATTCCAATAACACAATAAACAAGTTTATCAAAGGGAGATGCTTTTTTTCACTCTACTGAGGAAAAAGTAAAATTATATAATTTTACATCGTTGTATCCATATCCACAAATGACAAAGGTGCCCTCTGCAGGTACTCCTAGGAAAATAGTGGAAGACAAGATTCCGAACATTCTACAATTTATAAACGAAAATAAAGCAACATTTCGGTCTAAACTATGTGCATGTTTTACCTACCCAGAATTTGTATACCCGTTCTTCCCTTGCGGGTGATGGAGAACTTGTATTTCCCATATAAAGATCATGCACAAAACAAAGTAACATTAATGCCTGCAGTCATAACATTAATCAGAGAGATTTAAAGGTGTGTATACTTCAGCAGAATTAGGGAAAGCTGTGATGTATGTTTATACTATTAAAAAAAATTTGAAAATTGGACACTTATACCCGTAGCAGATATTCACAAAATATGTGAAGATAATTATAAGGAAAACAGAAGCATGAGGAATGAAGGTGTGGTGAAAACATTTCAAGAACTTCAGGCATTCGCCGCAGTTTTCTTCGAAAGGGTGTCGAGTTAAATATCGAAATGAAAGGAAAGGACCCAGCCCTACACTACATCTCGAAACTGATGCTAAACAGCTTGTGGGGAAAATCATGTGAACATCTGGAAACAAAGAGGATATAGTATAGGAATCAGACGTTGAACCTTTCAAATTATTTCAGCAAAGTGAAATAGAGTCCACGAAAAGCTTATACACCTAATATGGCTTGTCGAAATACGTTTCTACGTAAAGTTAACCTAAAGTATATGTACTGTTGATACTGGATGAAAATCCTATTTGTTATGATTCAGTAAAGACTATGTTCTATGTGATAACATTTGCATTCTCATTCTATCGATTGTATCTCTTGTATCTCGTGTATTGTAGCACAACTTGTAATATTTGATATACATGTAAATAAAGGCCTAGGTAAGAACAGCTGTTTGTCTCTATGTCCTGCCCTATGTAACATTTATATTTATATTTCCGCCATTATGACCAATAATATAACAACAGGTTATGGGCCCAGGCGTTTATATTTCGATGGCGATGTAGAAAAATATGAATTGTGGGAAGTTAAATTCTTAGAACATTTAAGGCTGCAAAATTTTTTGGGTAGCAGTAAGCCTAAAGTTATAGATTTATATACATAGCTAACGTCATTGAAATTAGGATGTGATGAAGATGTTACTGATTACATTTTAAGGGCAGAGACAGCAGCTACATTTTTGAAATCAGCTGGCGAGACTGTAAGTGACAGTTTACTTATAGCTATGGTTTTGAAAGGCCTACCTTCAGGGTACAGAACTTTTTCGACGGTAATTATTCAGAAAGAGAAAGCCATGACATTTAGTGAATTTAAAGTAGCTCTATAAGAAGTTTTGAAGAAACAGTAAAGAGCCAACAGACAGATATTAAGGCAGAAAATAATGTTATGAAGTTAAAAGATGGAAAAGGTTATGTGAAATGTTTTTCTTGTGGAAAAGTAGGGCACAAGCAATTTGAATGTACATTGAAACTCAACAATCATCAGATTACTAAGCAAGCTTATGGAGGAAGGGGGGATATAGGCAGTATTATAAAAGATGGTGTGTTAATTGTAATTAACATGATACAGAATTTTGTAGAAAAAATAATTCAGCTAAGATTGCAAAGGATGATAGTGATGAGAGTCATTCTTATGCATTTATAATTAACGAAATAGGTAATGTAGGACACACACTAAGTAATTTATTAGTAGATTCTGGACCAACCTCACATATTATATGTGATTTATCAAAATTTATCAGTTTTGAAGAAAACTTTGACCCCTCAAATCATTTTATTGAATTGGCAGATGGTAGCAGGATGAATAATGCTGCAATTGGGAGAGGCCATGCTAAAGTATCAATATGTGATATTAATGGTAAGTGTCATAGTATTTTATTGAAAAATGCTCTTTGTATACCATCTTATAAACAAGATATATTTTCAGTGAAGGCAGCTGTGAAGAATGGAGTTTCTATAAATTTCACACAAAAATTTGCTGAATTAGTAGCACCTGATGGTACAGTATTTAATATTAAGAAGACAGGAGGTTTATATTTCCTTGAACAATATTGGTATTAAGAAAATGGGTTCTTATAGTTTGCAAGATTGGCATAAAATTATGGGCCATTGTAATGTTCAAGATGTTTTAAAACTTGAAAGTGTAGTAAATGGTATGAATATTATTAGTAAAGAAAATTTTGATTGTAGTACTTGTGCTCTGGGCAAAATGACTCAGATTAGAAATAGAGAAGCTGAAAAATATACTACTGGTATATTAGAATTAGTATATTGTGATTTAGCAGGTCCTATTGATCCTGTTGCAAGGGATGGTTTTAAATATGCTATTTCTTTTGTGGATGACTTATTCTGGTGCAATTTTTGTGTATTTATTGAAGAGTAAAACTGATACGATTTCTGCAACAGAAAAATTTCTAGCAGATATTTCCCCATATGGGACTGTAAAGAGGTTGAGGTCAGATAATGGTACAGAGTTTACCTCTGCAGACTTCAAATCACTCCTCATAAAGAATCGTATAAAGCAGGAATTTTTAGCACCGTATTCGGCGAATCAAAATGGAAAAGTTGAGCGTACATGGAGAACTCTTTTTGATATGGCTAGATGTTTATTATTAGAAGCTAAATTGCCTAAAAAATTATGGACTTATGCAGTGAAAACTTCAGCGTATATTCGCAATAGGTGTTATCATTCAAGGACAGGTAAAACTCCTTATGAACTAATAACAGGAAGAAAATCAAATTTAAGTAATATGCATGTATTTGGATCAATTTGTTATGCATACTCACAGGAGAAAAAGAAATTAGATGCACGCAGTAAACAAGGAATTTTTGTTGGGTATGACAATGAAAGCCCAGCATATCTTGTATATTTTCCTGAGCAGAACAATATTAAGAAAGTAAGATGTGTTAAATTTGCAGAAAAATTTGGACAAGAAGAAACATCTGAATTTGAATATGAATATACAAGACCAAGGACTCAATAATATGGATCTATAGAAGAAAAAGAAAATGAGGAACCTAATAAAGAAGAATTAGGTGAAAATGATAAACATGAAAACAGATATCCAAAGAGACATAGAAATAAGCCAAAGTATCTTGAAGACTATGATGATGATATGGATCAAAATTTATTAAATGTTAATTATTCTATGAGTAGTATACATATCACTTTCGGCAAGTGCCAGATTTCGAAAATCTGGCAACCTAAGCCAGAACGGGATTTTGATTTGCAAAGCAAATCACTCAGCTCAAATTGACCTCACGCTCTTTCCTGATACCATTTTGGGGGGTTCAACCCTTTGAAATTGGCCTCAAGTCTGGGGAAGGGGCCCCCGCGGGGGCCCCGTGATCCCCCCAAAAATGGTATCAGGAAGTTGCCTGAGTTTGCAAAATCGCTGCGTTCACCTCACTTTCTTTCCTGACCATTTTCTTTGCGGTTCAGTCAGCCTGAAATTGGTTCGAACTTGGAGGCCTGGGAAATCTGGCAATCTAAGCCAGAACGGGATTTTGATTTGCAAAGCAAATCGCTCAGCTCAAATTGACCTCACGCTCTTTCCTGATACCATTTTGGGGGGTTCAACGAATTGAAATTGGCCTCAAGTCTGGGGAAGGGGCCCCCGCGGGGGCCCGGTGAACCCCCCAAAAATGGTATCAGGAAGTTGCCTGAGTTTGCAAAATCGCTGCGTTCACTTCACTTTCTTTCCTGACCATTTTCTTTGAGGTTCAGTCAGCCTGAAATTGGTTCGAACTTGGGGGCCTGGGGGTCCGTGAACCGACAAAGAAAATGTCAGGAAGGTCCCTGAGAATGCAGGATTGCGCGCAAATGCAGAAAAGACCGTTAGGGATAGGTTGCCAGATTTTCGAAATCTGGCACCTGCCGAAAGTGATATGTATACTACTTCTATGGATTATTGTTATAGAACGACAAGTGTCCCAAAATCTTTTGAAGAAGCTCTGTCAAGTTCTGATTCACATCATTGCAAGAAAGCAAATGATGAAGAAGAAATCAAAGTATGATGTGTGACAAAAGGATACTCACATGTGAAAGATTTGAATTATCAAGAAACTTTTTTAATCTGGATGTTGATGCAAGTGTCAATACAAGAAATATTTGTTAATCATATGGATGTGAAAACTACATTTTTAAATGCAGGTTATGTACAAAGTGATGTAAATGGTAATAGGTTAATTTGTAAATTAAATACATCATTAAAATCAAATCAAATAAATAAACATTTTTTGCAGAGTTTGTAATAACTTGTTAGATTATTTTCTCATATCTCAAAAATTTGTGAATTCTGTAGTTGATACATGTGTTTATATTAAGGTTGATGAAAAATTTAAAATTTGTATTACATTGATAATTTGTGTGGATGATATAATAATTGCTGCCATAAATATTATTTTAAATGATGTTAAAACAATATTCCCAAATAAATTGAAAATGAAAGGTTTGAGTCAAATATCTGTTTTTAGATATTGACTTTAAATTTGAAAATAACTGTATTAGTATGAAACAATCAAAATATATTGAAAAAATATTAAGTAAATTTAAAAAGTGTAATTGTAATCATAATGTAATTTCATGTGATCCTAGTGTTTGTAAACTTAGGTATAATGATTCAAAATTGTTAACAGATGGTTAATTGTATAGAAAAATTGTAGGTAGTTTAATTTATTTGATGAGTTGTAATATACCTGATTTATGTTTTTCTTTAAACTTTTTATATCAATATATGAATAAACCAAACAATGCACATTTACAATTAGCTAAGCATGTATTAAAATATTTAAAAGGTACTATGAATTATGATTTGAAATTTTATAAGTCAAATGAGCAGTTAAAATTAATTGGTTATTGTGATTTAGATTGGGGGTCATCAGAAGATAGATTTAGTATTAGTGGATATGGTTTTCAGTTAAACAAAAATGGACCTCTAATTTCGTAGGAAAAGCAAAAATCAAAGGGTTGTTGCATTGTCAACATGTGAAGCTGAATATATGGCATTAACTTGCTATATACAAGAAGCTAAATTTTTAAGACAATTGTTATTTGACATGCAGGGTTTTAACAAAGATAGTGTTATTGTTAATGTTGATAATAAAGGTGATATTTCATTAGCTAAAAATCCTACACATCACCAGAGATCAACATATAATTTTATTAGGAATGAAATTCAAAATGGTATTGTAAATTTAAAGTATGTAAAGTCTGAAGACAATGTATCTGACATATTTACTAAACCTGTATCAAAAAGTAGATTAAAATTTGAAAACATTAGATGTATACTTTAGCTTAAGAGGGGGTGTTAGAATTAACCTAAAGTATATGTATTGTTGATACTGTATGAAAATACTCTTTGTTATGAATCAGTAAAGACTATGTTCTATGAGATAACATTTGCATTCTCATTCTATCGATTGTATCTCTTGTATCTCGTGTATTGTAGCACGACTTGTACTATGTGATATTCATGTAAATAAAGGCCTAAGTAAGAACAGTTTTTTGTCTCTATGTCCTGCCTTACATAACATTTATATTTATATTTCCGCCATTATGACCAATAATATAACATCTTCGCATGAATAAAATTACATTAAGGAATTGATTTATTAAGAAATCATTTATTTTTTCATTTAAAAAATGCATTAGATGCTGCTATAGAATAACGTTGCGGATACAAAACAATTGACCAAGATACTGTAAAAACGGGACTGTTATAGTGTAAATGTAAATGAATGAGTCATTAACACGAAATATCAGGGATTAGAAATTAGTTCTCTGCAAAACAAACATCAGCCACGAGGTTGTGACGTCATAGTAACTTGTACTATGAATAAATATAAACATGTTTAGAAGTATGATAAATATAGGAAATAATAAAGTAGTTTCTGGCCACTCTGTGCCAGATATATATTTATTAAATACATAAAAGATAAAAAATAAAAAAAGTGGGGAACTCGATGTTGTGTAAATTTATTTATTTATATATTAAGCATTTAGAAACACTGCTTGAGAACTCAATGAGCTATATATTTATATTACATATAAAAGGAGCGTCTGACATATCATTACTTAAAATACTGATAATAAAAAATTATCCGACAGCTCTATGTCGTATACATTTATTAATTTATATCATAGGTGTGAGTATTTGTTAGAGCGACTTTGCACTGCATTGATTACGCATTAGAGGATTCATAACGGGTACGGATTTTGGGTTAATAAGGATTCTTAATTTTGGCTCGGACTATGAATCCAACTCTGTCGGTTTCAAAGTCACTTGATGCTAATAACGTCATTACAAGATAAAAGAATTTAATTGGTTACAGTGATTTTCATGTATAGATATTACGCAATGATGACAAGGATGACGGAGGAGTGTTGTTATAATTATATTATCAACAAAATAATAAATTATTCTCATTCACAAAGTTTAAAATGTACGAAGGAAAAGGAGTGAGACATAAATTGAACAAATTGTGCTTTCTAAGGAATGGTCCTCTTTGGTGTACTGTTAACGTGCTGGATTTCAAATCAGAGGGTGAGGTCTCCAATTCTGGTCTCGTTACCTTTGGATTGGTAACCTGGTCTGGAGATACTGGAAGTTCAATTTCATTCCACAGAGACAATGAAGTCAAGGGAAAAGGCTGGAAAGGTTCAAGATGGCGAAAAATCACATGGTAAAGATAAATCCAAAAGCGCAGAAACCACGTTATATAAAAATTCAAGATGGCGGCAAAAGCAAAATGAACAAGAAAAGTTCATGATGGCGAAAAACCCCGTGGTCAATAAAAATTCATGATGACGGCAAAAGCAACATAGTAAAAAAAAACGGCGGAAGGATGAGGACAAAGTGTTAGGTTGACCCAGTGCCATGATATCACAGAGTTAGGTGAGTATGCGTGTATACGTGCGCAAGCCGGAAGTGGAACAAAAACCAGATGTAAAAGTGATCATAAAAGAACCTGGAACCAGAATTCTCTGCTAATTTTCCCTGAAACACGGGTCAAGAAAGAGCGTAGGTGCCGATTTCCCCTCAGTGCCATCTAGAAGTGGCCCTAGCACTGCCGCCTACAGTGCTAACCTTCTACTTTTATTATATACTCCAACTACAAATGATAATTGATACATGATAATTATGTTATTCTTTTATGCATATTTAATTATGCTATTTTTCATGTGCATATATATATATATATATATATATATATATATATATATATATATATATATATATATATATATATATATATATATATATATATATATATATATACTCTATAAATACCCTAACTTCAACCTGAGTCAAAAAATTATTACCTTAAAACGATACAATCATAAAAAAATAAAAATAACTAAAACTTATTATGTTAAAATTTATTTATGTGTTTCTTGATTTTAGCATTTTATTTCGCATATATATATATATATATATATATATATATATATATATATATATATATATATATATATATATATATATATATATATATATATATATATATATATATATTATATATATACTATATTGGGCAAAGGCCGGAGGCCTACAAATATTCATCAAAGAAGGGGAACAGTAGGAAGTCTGGTCGCTAATAAATATATATATATATATATATATATATATATATATATATATATATATATATATATATATATATATATATATATATATATATATATATATATATATATATATAAAGTGCTTTGTTTTATCCCTTGTGAGTTTTTTAGACTTGCACAAGTATCTGCCATGGGTCCCAAAAATGTGGGGCCTTCCAGCAGCGTGGGGTCCGCATGGGCTTTATCGACGCTACTGCTTCTCATTGAAACCTTAATTTCTTTTTTAAAAAATTTAATACTTAGGTCCTTGAAATTTTAAGCTAGTAAAGTACGTTCCATGTATCATCAAAGTATATACTATCTGATTCTCTAACCGCTATAGTTCGGTTTAAATAAGTGGCATAGAACTATGAAAGCAAAATTTTGCATTCTAGCACACGGACGATTTATTTCATGGCACAATCGGCCTATAATACGGTACCTTGGTTATAGGTTAAGATCGGCGTGATTCTGAGGTCCACTTTAACGGCACGTCGTAGAAGGATAGGGACTTCAGATTTATAATTCTTTACCCTGAAATTATATTTTTTTTCAAGCTTTTCAGGATTTTCAAGTGTACAACTGATGCCATTCAAGCTAAACTTTAAATATCGCTTAAATCACAGATGCAAATAGATTTCGTCATGGTGAGAAATATCAACATCTCAGGATCCGACGAGCTTTCATTCAGGAGATAGGATCCATCAAAAAAATTATTAAAAATTTTTGTCAAAATTAAGTTCTGTGATTTCTTACAATTTTTAAATTACATGAGTTAGAGCAAAAATATTTAATATCTGAATTGAACGTTTCTGTTAGAACTTGAAAGACTTCTTGGATCGTTCCTCTATCTGCTACGGTTGAGGAGATATAGGCCCCCAAAGTTGACAATTTTCTTTTGAATGCTCAGAAGGTACGACAAACCACCTTGGCATGTATGTCGGCCATTAACTCAAAAAACGGTAATACACAGAAGAACTAGGATCATAAATTTGGAATCAGAGTTCCCAAATCCTTATGTATTTAGAATATCAAGCCGATCTAACCATTGATAAAGTTATAAGAATTTATAAACTTACACAAACTTTGATCAGAATATTTCAAAGGTTAAACTTAAAATGGTTTCACAGCAGGCTTTCACCTATTAAAACTTAAGAGACTCAACTCATACTGAACTGAAACCGAAATTATCTTTTTGAACTCATTTTTTCAGGCGTCTAATATGAGGGTCAACTTCCGTAGGAATTGAGAAAGTTTTTCAATTTTTGCTGATATTTAATTTTTAGCATTTTCATGGAGGTAAGGCAGTAGAACTTCTTTTTGATCACCTACATCTCAGAAAATGAGGAAAAAAATCAACATTTTGATTCTATGATAATTTTTTTTTTTTTTTCAAAATCTGAAAAAAGTTTAGTAAATTTCACGATATATTGGAGATCATCTTCGAAATGAAAAACTCAAATAGGTAAAACCAATCATGGGTCACCATTTTTGCCTCTTGTGAGTTCTTGCCATCTGCTACGGTTATTGAGATATTAACGGAATAATAATTCTTAGGCTTTACTTTTAGCAACCGCGGCAGGGACTTGCCTCTTGAGATGTACTTTTTCAGAGTCGCGGCCTATTGCGACGGCGCTGGAAAGTCACTTTCTTTTTGGAACTTGGTCTGAAAAATTACTATTTTTATAGCCTCGTACCTAAAAATGTAATTTTTTTTTTATTTTTTTTAGGACTTTTAGCGGAAGTTAAGTAACTTATGGGGGTCCACTTCTGTAGAAATTGATAATTTTTCTCAATTATTATTTTTTTATTTACTTTTTTATTATTATTTTCATGGAGGCAAGGCAGTAAACTTATTTTTGATCGCCTGCCTCTCAGAATATGAGAAAAAAATTCAACGTATCGATTTTATAAGACAGTTTTTTTTTTCAAAATCTGAAAAACGCTAAGTACATTTTACGATATGTTGGAGATCATTTTCGAATGAAAAAAAAGTCCTTATTGTGCAAAACCTATCATGGATCAACATTTTGGCCTCCTGTCACTTCTCGCAATCTGCTACAATTTTGAAAATATTAACGGATTAATAATTCTTAGGATTTACTTGAGCAACCGCGGCAGGGAATCGTCTCTTGAAATGTACGTTTTTCAGAGTCTCAGACTAAAGCAACGGCGTTGGAGAACAACATTCATCAGGAATTTGGTCTCAAAAACTACTATTTTAGAGCCTCGTACCTAAAAAAAATTTCACAAAAAATTTCTTATGAGTGACTTTTAGCGGAATTTGACCTTTTACATAAGGCTACTTGTATATGATCATATATATATATATATATATATATATATTATATATATTATATATATATATATATATATATATATATATTGCACGAAACATTGCAATGGGGCCGGGGTTCCCCATACACGCTCTTTCGTGAGGTATTTTTAATCCGATTAATCGGTTAATCCAATAACTAATCGGATAATCCAATAATTGATCAGGATAATCCATTAATTATGTTAATCCCTTAATTGCCGCCCCTTTTGACACTTAATCCTCAAAACCTTTTGAACTTTTTCCCCACTTTAAGTGCCTTTTATTATTTGGCACCCTTGGCCCTCAAGTACTAGTGCCAGTGAATAACTCATGCTCTTTCCGGAGTGCCATTTTTTGCATCTTCCTGCAATTTCTAGCACGTAGTACAATTGCAAGTCCAGGTCAACATAAAGTGAATGGCATATCAGTATCAGCCACAGTATCATAGACACAGGTATATTTTGTGTTGTTTCAGTAAATATAACAGCTTGTTAAATATTAGGAAAAATAAATTTAATGACGTTTTTTAGCTAAGAAAAAAAATAGTACCATGGTTTGTTATTCAGGTTAGGACTTGAAAGCAATAGTTCTAAGAAAAGTATAACGTCACATGAATTTATGGTCGTGAAGTTTCAAACAAAATCACATGAATATAATGCTAGAATACATAGTAATAAAGAAAATGTATGACATCACACTATTTACATTCGTATTGGAAAATATGATGATGATGATAGGTATAATAAAAAGTTTAGTGAGCTATAGTGAAATAAGATATGTTAAAAGATTTTGATAGAAATATATATAAGGTTCTATAAAATGCATGTTAGAGAGATGATGAAATATGTTTGATCAAGTCAAAATGTTAAAGTATATGGAGATTAAGGTAAATGTTGGGAAGATTGGGGTATGAAATGCATGTTAATATCTATAATTGTGAGTTGGAGAGATGTCAGTACGTCTTTGATCATGTTTTAATGATAAAAGGTTCAGTAACCTATGGTGAAATAAAATATATTTTGAAGGATTTAGATAAGAAATGTGTGTAAGTATCTACAAATTACATGTTAGAGAGATGATGCTTGAGTTCTACATTATCGAAAGTTAAAAGTCAGGTAGTGTATGGAGATGAAATTATATGTTGGAGGGTGGGATAAGGGTATAAAATGTATTAGAGATGTCGGTAAACCTTTAATGATATCTTTGCGATAAATTTAAGTTGATTATAGAGAATTAAGTTAAATATTTATGAGATTATGTTGAATATTAATGTAAAGTTCTGTAATTTGTATGCTAGATAGATGATGGAATGACTCTGTTCGTGCCTTAATGATAAAGCTAAGTTAACCTTGGAGAATCAAATAGAATGTTGAATAGTTTCGATGTGAAAAATAAATGAAAAGTTCTATGACTTGCGTACTATATAGATACAAGGATGACTTTGTTCGTACACTCAAAAGAAAAGTTAGATTATATACAGAGATTTAGGTTATATGTTGGGGGGATAAGGGTATGAAGTGCATATAAAGGTTGAATATATGTGTTAGAGGGAAATAGGAATAGCTTTGATCAAGTTTTAATGATTGAAAGTTAAATGGGCTAAAGCGAAATAAGATATATGTTGAAAGATTTAGATATGAAATGTATGAAAGGTTCTATAAACTATGTTAGAGAGATGATGACATGTGTTCGATCTTGTCAAGTGTTTAAAGTCAGGTACTACTCATATCTTGGAGGGATTAGGGTATGAAATGTATGTCCAGTTCTGTAAATTGTGCGCTAATAGAGATGTCGGTATATCTTTGACCATACCTATGCGAAAAATATAAGTTGAATATTGAGAATTAAGTTAAATGGTTATGAGTTTAAGTTAAATATTAATGTAGAGTAGTGCAATTTGTATGCTAGATAGAAAATGACATGACTTTTTTTATGCCTTAATGATAAAGTTGAGCTAACCATGGAGAATCAAATTAAATGTTGAAAAGTTTTGAAGTGAATAGTGAATGAAAAGTTCTATAACTTACGTACCAGATAGGTACTACCATTACTTTGTTCATACATTAATTAAAAAGGTAGGTTAAATACTGGGTTTAAAGTTATATATTGATGAGGCTTAGGGTGAAAATATATGTAAGTACAATAAAACATAAGTTAAAAAGATGACTGTATGTCTTTGATCATGCTTTAATGATAAGTTTAGAGTACTATGTTGAATTAAACTAACTGGTTTTAGTTGGTTACAACTGCTGTCCATGCGAATAAATGTGTAAGTGATTGGGTGAGTGAGTGAGTGTATGTGGTCATGACTGAACCTTTATACGTATCACGTATTTTATTACACAAAATAAGGTTAAAAAAACGTTAAAAAATTAAAAACTTACATAATAAAGAAAAAACCAAAAAAAAAATATCGATACTTACAAACTAAAAATGAAAAGTAATAAAAATTCGAAGGAAACAACAATATGTGTTCGATCTTGGCACATATTTTTAAAAAAAATTTAAGAACTTAAAAATTAAAATTAAAAACAATAAAATTTAAAATGAAACGTTAAACAAAATAAAGATTACAGATGAATTGTTGTTATACAATGAGTTATTTAGTAGATGAAGCAATCAATTGTAATATTAACTTCTAAAATCAAGGGTACATGTATAAAACATACTATAACATGTTTATAATACTTTCTTTTCTTTTTTTAAGTATTATAAACATGTTATGTTTATGATGTCATAGAATGACAGTATATTAATGAAAAATAGTTTCAGATAAGTTCGCAAGTTCGAAATCTTGCAGTGGAGGATTTAAACTCTGCATTTTTGAAGAAAAGTGAAAAGCTGAAACTTAAAAACGAACAAAACAACTAAGGAAGGATGACAGTCATGACGTCTAGGATAGGTTACCATGACAACATGAATGTTTGAGCATGCGTTCGCGCGCCGCGTTGCGTTAATACGCGCGTCAGCCAAATAGCGTGACATGTGGTCGCGCACACAGTGACGGGAGGATTCAAAATCAATTCCAAAATGACGGAAAACACGTGGTAAAAAAAAAAAATAATGAGAAAATTCAAAATCAATTTCAAGATGAAGGAACAAAATCTACGAAGATGAAAACTACATGTTCGGAAAATCCAAGATGGCGGACAGGAATTCAAGATGGCGAATGCCAGGAAGACTCATACCAAATTCAAGATGGCGCATACCTAATAAAAGATGACGGATGCCTAATCCAAGAAGGCGGACATAAATCAAGTAGTTAAGAGAAAAACTACAGAAATAAAAACCACGTGATCAAGAATAAACTGGTAGTCGGAAGACGTCATAGTCTCATGACAATCCGTGCCATGACGTCACAGGTTAAGGTGTGCGAGTGTGAGTATGAGTCGTGAGAAATGTATTTGAAGAATCAATTAATTATTTATTATATGGGCGACCATGGAGATTCAAAATATATATTAAATAGTTTTCGTTGAGCAACAAATTTAAAGTTCTGTAATCTATACGTCAGATAGGTATTAACTTGCCTTTGTTCATGCATTAGTGATAAAAGTTGTTAAATGTTTAGATTTATGACACATACTAAGAGACTTAGAGCACAAATGTACACAATGTCTTTGATAAGTGATGTAGAAATGTTTGAATGCAGTGAGAGAGCATGAATACAGTGTAAATAAAGACCGACAGTTTGTGTTATGGAAATGCTTTGTGAGTAAAAAATATTTTAGAGGGGCGGATTAATGTCTTTAAATGAGAGTGATGAATTTGTTAGAAGTAATATACATGAAATTTGCATTGATACGTTAAGTATAGCAGTGTGTGTAATGGTAAAATTATAAACTAACTGGTTTTAGTTGTTTAAAATTGATGTGGAATAATTGTTTATCTTATTGAATGAGAGAGTAAGTGTAAGTGATCATTGCTGATCCCTTATACGCATTACGTACTTTACTGCACAAAATATGGTTAAAAACGTTTAAAAGACGAAAAAACTTGCAAAAGAAAAAAGAAAAAAAAAATTTCAAAACTGATTAAAAATGGAAAGTAATAAAAAATCAAATGAAACATTAAAATGTAAGAAATAAAAATGAAAAATAAAATGAAATGAAACAAAATAAAAATAAATAAACGAATTGAAAAAAAAAAAAAAAAAAAAAAAAAAAAAAAAAATTAAAAACAGTAAAAAATCTAAAAACTTATAATATAAAAATAAAAAACAATAAAATTTCAAATGGAAAATTAAAAAGAATAAAGATTACAGATCAATTGTCTATACAATGAGATATTTAGTAGATGAAGCAATGAGTTACTATATTAACTTCTTAAATCAACGCCACATGTATGAAACATACTACCAAATGCTTATAATATTTTTTTTTAGGAATGAAGTAGCTGTAATTTTTGTCATGAAATGACAGTATATTAATGAAAAACAGCTTTAGTTAAGTTAGCAAGTGTTTATTATGCACGATTATAAATCATGAATGAATGAAAAGTGAAGGACTGAAACTTAAAACGGAGGAGTAGCTCATGAAGCAATGATGGCCTGGATATATGAAATGAAAATATTGAGGAGATCTAAGCTGAAGGTATAGGGATCTTAAAACGGAAAAGATTTAAGTACGCGAAAGTGATGAAGTTGAGATATACAAAAGAAAAGGTTGGGTGACCTTAACATAGAAAAAAGTAGGAATCGTAAAACGATAGAAAAGTTTGTTAAGAAAAATGGCTAAGGTTAGCAACCTGGAAAATATATGTTGAGTGGATAAATGCTTATGATTGTGTGTGTATGTGTGTGAGTGAATGATTGATTGTATGATTATATACGCATCTGGAAATTTGATCATGAGTGTATGTGTATATGTATATGTACGTATTTCAGTATATGTGCCTGTGTATATGATTGTATATTTATCTGAGAATATGTATGCGAGTATGAGTATGAGTATGAGTATGTCTATATATATATATATATATATATATATATATATATATATATATATATATATATATATATATATATATATATATATATATATATATTGAGCGTATGTTCGCATGAGGTGGTTTTGGTATTGTATGTATATGTATGCATGTACATTAATCTATTGTATTAGAAAAAATTAGGAAAATCTGAGTAGAAATGGAAAATGACGAACTATTTTAGTTATAGCTTTGTAAAGAAAAAGGATGTTAGTTTGGAATATATTAAATAATATGAAATAATAATATATGTATAGCGAAAAAAATTTAGATGCAAATATAAAGTAGAATAAAATGAAATAAATAAATGCTCTGTAAACTGGAACTTTAGAAATTTAAAAAATTTATGTGCATGGTTATTTAAATGAGGTTATTTGGGTATTATATGCATGTACTTAAAAGTATTGAGTTAAAATTTTTAAAAAATGAGTTGAAATGGAAAACTACGGATTATTTTAGTCATACCTTTGTAAAGAAAACGGGTATTAGTTTGGAAAATTTTAAATAATATGGAATAATAATTATGAAGTTAAGTAAAATGTAAATGCAAAGAATAAAAAGTAGAATTAAATGAAATAAATGTAGGATGAAATGGAAATTTAGAAATTTGTAACTGATGTACATGACTTGAAAATATTTTTGCCTTTATATTAGAAGATCTGGTGGTCTAGTGGTTAAAAAGCTTGAATTCGAATGTGATGTTTGCAAGTTCGAAATCTCGCAGTGGAAGATTTGAAATCACTTATATATATATATATATATATATATATATATATATATATATATATATATATATATATATATATATATATATATATATATATATATATATATATATATATATATATATATATATATATATATATATATATATATATTTATTTTTTTTTTTTTTTTTTTTTTTTTTTTTTTTTTTTTTTTTTTTTTTTTTTTTTTTTTTTAAATTTAAAAATACGTATTTTTTTACAATTTTTTCGCTTCACCGCAAGTAATTTTTGCAAAAACAAATTTAAAATTAATTTATTTCACTCAAATTCTCGATTTAATGTAAAAGATGTGGATCGTTGCAAATGAATTGTGAATATAATTTCTGTTGGTTTCATAAGAATATTTTAAATGAAACTGATGCAGTGAGATGTTTTCAGAAATACAAAATTGCAATTGATAATAAATTATTTTTTGATTAGGTTATGTTAGGTTAGGTTAGGTTAGGTTAGGATAGGTTAGGTTAGGTTAGGTTGTTACCTAACGATTTAAATAAAACTATTTTCTCTAGGTTTGTGACAATTCAGTGTCAACTTCTGAGCCAATTGGAGGACATGATTTCACTTTTCAAATAGATGAGACGTTATTTTCAAAGCGTAAAAATCATAAAGGACGCTATATATATATATATATATATATATATATATATATATATATATATATATATATATATATATATATATATATATATATATATATATATATATATATCTCAACATCCTCAAAACAGTGGCCAACACAGACATAAACAACAACATACAAACCTCAATTGCAATCTACAAACAATTTATACGCCCCACCATTAACTACGCCTCCCCTGTCTGGCACCCTCTGCTCTCCGACCAAAACTTAACGACACTCCAAATAACGAAAAATAAAGCCCTTCGCATCATCACCGGCTGCACACGCACAACCACTCAACAACACCTACATAACGAAACCAGCATACTACCTATCAGGAATCACCTCGAAATGATAGGCACCCAATTTTACGCAAAAACACGTCTACCCACACACCCATGTCACAATACTCTCCTCCAACCTACCCCACAGAGACTAACACAGCCTCCATCGTCCACCGGCGCCTTTTACAAACAGATCCTAAATCACATCCCCCTCCTCCCCCCAATACCACAACAACCAAACATATACACACTCAACTAACACATTCATACATGATCAACAGACCTCCAAACAACACACTAAACGAACCCCCCCCCGAAATAAACCCCGACTTCAACAACCTCCCAAGACACTTACAAACCTCACTTGCAAGATTGAGATGCGGGCAACACCCAAATCTACAACATTACAAACACAAATTCAAAATAAACCAGGCAGCATCTCCCACCTGTACTAGATGCGGAATGGCCCCGGAGACCGTGGAAACACTTTCTATTACGCTGTCCTTCCAACTCTCGCCCCAAAATCTTCTGGGGCATCACTTCTTTGAAGGATCTCTGGACGAGACCGACTGCGGCAGGAAGCTTCATTAGCGAAGTGTGGCCGCCTCAACATGGGGTGGTCAGGGGGTGAGAAGGTAAAAATAAAAGGTATATATAAATATATATATATATATATATATATATATATATATATATATATATATATATATATATATATATATATATATATATATATATATATATATATATATATATATATCATTATTAAATAAATAAAAAAAAAAAAAAAAAAAAGTTTTATATATTTCTTTCTATCATTAAAAATTATTATTTTCATTTTTAACTTCTAAGTAAAGACAGGCGGACAAACCTTTCCGATCTAAATATTTTTCATCAAGATGAAAGAACGAAGGTCCATTATATATATATATATATATATATATATATATATATATATATATATATATATATATATATATATATATATATATATATATATATATATATATATATATATATATATATATCCTCTCCCAGGAAGGGTTTTAACCCTGTCAGTGGAACCAGCATCTTTCCCCATCTGCTTGAAGAAGTTCTCCCAGAGCCCTCCAAAAGATCAAATTCATGCCGGTCCATGAGTCCTATCCAGACTCTTCAGGTAGGGTTTTCACCCTTTCAGTAGGACCAGCATCGTTCTCAAACCAACCTCCAAACACTCTCTCCCAGGGGTCTTCAAAAGATTGTGCTTCTCCGAGCAATGGTTCCCAATGCTGGTTCTGGAGTAGTTACAAGCCGTTGACAGAGAAATCACAAGGCCGGATGGCTAGTCCTGTCGTCCTTGCATTTAGTTCTCTTCACATGATCCGATCCTGTCGTCGATTTTCAAACTCTTGTTTTTAAATTTCAAATTCTTAATGTTAAAGTTTAATTTTTCATTAAAAGCCGAAAGTCCATTATATTGAAAGATTTGTTGCTCCTCTATAAATTTTGATATATAATAATTTTATCGAAACTTATTTAATTTATTTTTTTTAATGCAAAAATATTTTCAAAAATTCTAATTTTAAAATAAATTTTAGCCATTAGTTTTTCAAATTTTGTTCAATACTGTCTGAATGCATGAACCTTCTCTCTTCTTTCCTCTCCTCAATCTTCTTTCTGATTCTTCTCGCTTTTCTTTTCCCATCTATCTTTAGGCACATCTACTCTCGACGACGGCCGAATCATATATATATATATATATATATATATATATAATATATATATATATATATATATATATATATATATATATATATATATATATATATATATATGACGAAAAATTTGCATAAAAAGTATATGAGAAATTCTACGGAGATGAAAACCATGTTTTCAGAATATCAAAATCGACTGAGATGAATACCGTGTGAAATGAGAGGTTGTGGCTACGCCTCTAGTCCCTTAAATCGTGAAGAGGTTCCACCCTACATTCATGTATATACGAATAATAGCTCTAATAGATGGGTCCGAATGTTGCAGTAGCTCGGTGCTAATTCCAGGTAAACCGTTTCTCTGGAATTCCGTTAAAAAATGATTCAAAAAGGGCTTAGAAAGATCAAGAGAAACAAAATTCTTTCAAATTCCCCTCAAATATGGCTCAGGAAAAAGGATGGGAAGGAAAAGTGGAAGCGGTACAGGGAAACACTTACTCAAAGCCCTACATACACCGTGACAGATACGTACGTTCTGATATTCTGCCTGTCGATCTCGCCATATATATATATATATATATATATATATATATATATATATATATATATATATATATATATATATATATATATATATATATATATATATATACATATATATATATATATAGCTCGGTGCGAATTCCTGGTAAATCGTTTCTCTGGAATTCCGTTCAAAAATGATTCAAAAAGGGGCTTAGGAAAGATCAAGAGAAACGTAATTCTTTCAAATTCCACTCAAATATGGCTCAGGAAAGATTATGGGAAGGAAAAGTGGAAGCGGTACAGGGAAACACTTACTCAAAGCCCTACATACACCGTGACAGATACGTACGTTCTGATATTCTGCCTGTCGATCTCGCCATATATATATATATATATATATATATATATATATTATATATATATATATATATATATATATATATATATATATATATATATATATATATATATCTCACACATCAAAGCCACAATTCTGCTGATAGCATAGTGGCAATGGCTTTCCGGTGATTTTGTAAAATTTATAACTGCGCGAAATACTTTCAAGGATAAAGTCCAGGGTCTTTGGGTAGTTGCGCGGTTTGCCCACCCCTAGAGCCGCCACTGCCGAACTTGGTTTATCCTTATTCATCTTCAAATCAGCCAATTGACATCACTCTTTACATTTTTTAAATCATGTCTTTACATCTTCTCTATTCACAATCCAGAACACACCACCGTTTACGTATGCAAAAATACTATGATTCGCTTCTCCTTCCCACTGCTCAATAAATCTCTGTATAACTTTTTCTACGTAAACATGAAACTGCAGTGGTGATTATACACAACCTTGCTTTACACCTATTTTTAACTTCAAGTCACTTTTCATTTTCGTGTCCAGTACGAATTGAGCATAAGCAGAACTCGTACACACTCTCGACTGCTCTAAATATGCGGGAATCTCCTTCCAAATATCTCCACAAATTATTGAGATCTGTATCAAAAGCCTTCTGCAAATATTAAAAAAAAAATTTAATCCGATGTATATTCCCGTCTCTTTAACATGTCTCAAATCGAAGATTAGATCCGTTGTTCCTCTACCTTGTCTATAATCATGCTGTTCCTCATCTAGTTGTGGTTCAAATTTTTTACTTAATCAATTTTTTATCACTCTTTCAAAAACTTTTACTTTACGGTTTATTAATGATATATCCCTGTAATTTGAACAAATGCCAGAATCTCCTCTGCCTCTATATATTGGAATTATTACTGTATTTCCCCATTTCTATGGCACTTGATCTATACAGCAGCACATGCCTATTATCGCAAAATTAATAATTTTTATTTTGTTTGCCCACATCTTTTATCAGCTCTATCCAAATTCCATCCTCTTCGGGAGTCTTAACGTTCATCATTTCGGTAAATGCTTACTCAAACTCCTCCCACTTGAGCTCATCGTTTTCCTCAATCATTTCCCGAAACTAATCTTGATTTCCTACTTCCTGTCCCACATTCAGAAACGATTCAAAATACTCTATCCATCTTTCATTAATTTCCCATTGTGTCACCAATACCTCACCTTCTACCTTATTTATGTTGCTCATTTTGGCTTGGTTTCATCTTTCCTGGATGATTTAGCAAGTCCATATATCAAGGACCTATTCCCTATGAGGTCTCTGAGCTCTTCCTTCAGCCTCTCAACCAATATCCCCCAGTCCTTCTCTTCACTGTCTCTGCTTCATTTTTGCCAGCAAATATTAAATCTAGATTCCAGAGTTCTCCTTCTCAACCATTCCTTCATCTTTTTGGTCTTCTCTTTTATGGTTCCATTCACATTCTCTGTCTACCAAGGTGTTTGCCTTTTTATTCCACCAACCTTTTATTCTTTTTTCAACAACTCTATTGCCACCTTTCAAGTTTTGCCTATGTGCTCTATCTTCTCTTACCAGTTCATTCATCTTGTGCACATACTCTGCTCTTCTATGCTGCACTTTGAGGTTTTCTGTTTCTATAATATATCTTTTATATATTGACCTTTTCCAAAAGTAAGGTATCCTAATTTTTGCAACTATCAGCCTTTAGTCTGAATCCAAAGACACCCCATAAATGCACACAACTATCTTATTTGATAAGAGAAAGTAATCTATTTCAGATTTCTGATCAAAACTTCCTTTAGTCTGACTCCATATGTATCTTGTATACATATGAGATTCTCTATGCTGACAGAGTATAAATATATATATATATATATATATATATATATATATATATATATATATATATATATATATATATATATATATATATATATATATATATATATATGGGCTAATTAATTAGGTAATTAACTCCAAACACAATTATCTTCGTATTCCTTTATTAAAAATGCAGATTTGAAACGAAATGGGAAAATGATGGTAACAATGCCTTTAAGTAAAATGGTTGTTGTAATCCAAATAAAGCACAAGATATATTTAAAACAGGATTGCGCACTTTATGATCTTCTATGTTAATTAGCTGTGATTGATAATTTCGGGATATAATTAGTTGTTTGTTGGACTCGCCTGAGGTTTACAAGAAGCGATTCTCTACTCGGCTCTGTCGTCCACCCAACTAACTCAAGCTCGTATTTTAAACAAATTCTATTCAGGCCCTCCTGACGTCATAGGGGATTCTAATCCATCATTAGCTAGTTTAAAAGCTATATTCATATGACATTATTATTATGCATATTCAAACTATTCTTTGTTTAGAATCCTCAATTAATTGATATGTAGCAACAATAAGTACTATCCCATTAAGGTTTAATAAAACAATAGATAAAATTTACATAAAGATCTGCCATACATAAAATAACTTTG
>SEYY01000919.1:267463-269963 GCA_009176605.1 Armadillidium nasatum
TAGCTATATATATATATATATATATATATATATATATATATATATATATATATATATATATATATATATATATATATATATATATATATATATATATATATCCTTATTGCTTTTCCGGTAATTAAAGAGAGTCGGCTTCAGAGAGATCAGCTTCATTCACAATTGTATAGTCTAGAAACAGAGTTTGACATCTTCTCTTGATATATTCTAACAAGCTGTAAGCCGAAAATTATGAGTTTGACTCTTTCTTTATGGTAATACTTCTTTATTCTTTACTCTCCAACGATTTACAAAATCCTTCTGACTTGTCGAGGTTACCGCGTTTTCAAGTACTAGTCCAGGAATTTTCTTTTTATTTTCAGTATATATCTGGTAGATAACGTCGTATCCATATTCCAAGTAATTGGTAAAGGCGAATGCTCTGTCAATCTTCAATCTGAATTCGTTTCTTGCTTCTTTAAAAGCTCTTATTTGTGATGCGCCGTACAAAATAAATTTATTCCCGTACGACCTTAGAATACCATGCTCACCATCGTAATAATTCATTTCAACTGAAAATTTATGTTTGCCGGGGGTCTCATCGTACGATATTATTAATTTTTTACCGTTTCCTAGATCAATATCCGTAGAAATTTGATAATCAGGTATTTTATGTCCAAAAGTTTGGGAATCAAAATCAGCGGTCCAGATATACAGGGTGTCGTAAAGTTGTAGAAAATGATCTTTCCCAATGAAGAGAGGCCTTGTTTTCTTGTCAGTCTCGGTAACACAGGAGATATATTGATATCCATTATCCTTTCTCTGGTGTGTAAACTTTACTTCACCAATGATAAAGAAGAAGGATATAATCGAGCTCGTTTCAAGAACTTTTTTGCTATCATCACGTGTTGAAGTGGAATCCATTTTTTAAAAAAAGTATCGGCTTTGGACGCTACTGTATCTCGGTCAAAAAAGTTTGTTAAAGGAATAATATTTTTGACAAAATGGAGGGGCTTATATACTGTCCAGACTGTATCTAAGTTATGATTAACTAATCTTTCTAAAAAATTATCTGTTTTCCAGTATTTACACTTATATATATATATATATATATATATATATATATATATATATATATATATATATATATATATATATATATATATATATATAGTTTTTAATTTGTTTTACGTGCTCGAATACATATTTAAATAATTAATAAATATATTGACTGACTGCTGTTGGAATCAGTCGCATAGGGATACACAGCTAAGAAAAGGATAAAAGAGAAGATCCGGTGAAGGGATTAAGAGTGTTGTAAGATTTTCGAGGAACTATTAGAAGAGGAAAGAAGATGAACCTGAAGAATTAACGCTAGATATTGAAATAAGAAGAAGATACCTAAAAATTTTGAATATTTTTAAAAATATTTTAAAACGGCTATAGAGGAGGATCAACAATTTTTTTTTTTTTTTTTAAAAAAAAAGTTCTTTCAACAAGTAAACATTTTTTTAAAAAAGAGATTAAAGAGAGTGAGTGAAATTATATATATATATATATATATATATATATATATATATATATATATATATATATATATATATATATATATATATATATATATATATATATATATATATATATTCTCGAATGTACCGAATGCACCAAAAACATAAGTCATCGTTATATAGTAACTTCATAATAAACTTAATGATTCTTATCGAAATTCCAGTAGCCCTTAACCACCTTTTTTCTGATAATGTATTTCTGATATTTATTTGGGAACAAAAAAAAAAATCATGAAACAGAATGACCGTATCATATATTTTAACTTTTAAACAATACTTTGATAATTTAAAAGAATGATATATATATATATATATATATATATATATATATATATATATATATATATATATATATATATATATATATATATATATATATATATATATATATATATATATGCTATGGATTTTTTTTTTTGCACCGATGTGTAGTTAAGTGAATAGAGATTATAAATAGGGTATGGTCATTATACCAATTTGAGATAATTTTTTGCGTTATCAAATAGATGCATCTTATAAAGAGACATTTATGGGTGATTTTCGGGCTTATAAATTAAACTGACTTTTGTGAAAAATAGGTGACCTCAAAATGGAAGCCAAAAACTCCTTTTTGAAAATTAGATCGACAAGACCTTGTGAAATTATTGCTTTACGAAAAGAGATATTGGAAAACAGAAAGAAAAAAATTACAAGTTTGAAGAAAAAAAAAGGAAAAAAATCAGTAAGCTTATGGAAAACATTTCAATCCGGAATAATCGATAGGTCGATTAAACGCAAAATAAAACGACATATAGACAGAG
Source organism: Armadillidium nasatum (assembly GCA_009176605.1). NCBI lineage: Eukaryota > Metazoa > Arthropoda > Malacostraca > Isopoda > Armadillidiidae > Armadillidium > Armadillidium nasatum. Next base: position 269,811 of record SEYY01000919.1, read on the forward strand.
AACCTGATTTAACAGTTGAAGAAGAAGCCAAATTGAAGGAATTGAATCGTAAACTGGAGTTAAGACAACCTTTAGTGGAAGAAAATACTGTACCTGCGTATCAAATATTGAAGCCAAAAAATGAATATCGGAACAGGTACGAAATAATTCACT
>SEYY01000919.1:274963-279963 GCA_009176605.1 Armadillidium nasatum
GCAGAGCTGGTTGTAATGAGCTATATTATGGAGAGTAACACAGAAATTTGAAGTGCACAAAGAGTTTGGAGAGAATTAGTGTGAAAGAACTGATAAGACAAAAAGACAGACTCCATCTTTTCAAGAGCATCATGAGTGCAACCATCCCAGATGTGCGAAACGTGGAAACAAGACATCTGTGAAAAGTAGACAAATTTCGAAATAGCCCCAGAACATTAAACATCTTAGAAGCTTCTTTTCATAGAGAAGTATTGTAATTCTTTAAAGAGATTACGAGAAAAAGAAATAGCGAGAATATTTAAGGACAGACGAAAGTTTGATTTCTGTAGAATTGTATCGAGTAGAAAGATAGAGGATCAGAGTTTTGGTGATTGAAAAATTCGCATGTTTTCTCTCTCCTCTGCGAGAAAGAGCCAAAGGTTGACTACTCCAGGGTCACTCTCCTAGCGTTAATTAATTGCTGTTGACTATATATATATATATATATATATATATATATATATATATATATATATATATATATATATATATTAATATATATATATATATATATATATATACCCTTCGGCGGGCAAAGGTCGGAGGCCTAGCAAATTCCGCCGGAGCTGGAAAAATCCTATCTTGACCGAAGGAGGCCAACAAAGAATGCAAGTCAAAGGAAGTGGAGAAAACAGATAAAAGAAGTGTGTTACAGACTTTAACAGTAGAGTATATGTAACAATGACTATAGCGGTTAAGTCTGGGGTCGAAGAATTGGACAGAGAAAGGATGAGACTGTGTAGAAAGACGTGTCACACGAGCTCTTCTCAATGGAGGTATGCGACGAGAGAGTTCAGAAGAGCAGTGTCCGTTGTAACAGCGATAGTAAAGAAAGGGTGATGCAACAATTCGACGGGCAGATAGAGATTGGAGAGAGTTACTAAGAGCAGGAGAGTTGGTGAGACGAAAAACACTAGAATCCCCTTCTCGAGGAGAGTTGTATGGGTGGAACCACCCCAGATGTGCGAAGCAAACTCCATACAAGTGCGAACAACACCCCTATAGTGTTGAGAAATTGGGTTGAAGAAAATGCTGTAGGCGCCTCAGAACACCCAACCTCTTAGAAGTTTGTTTAGAAAGAGAAATAATGTGATCTTTCCAAGAAAGATGAGAAAAAGAAACACCAAGAATATTAGGGATAGATGAAGGTTTGAGTAGTGTGTTTTCGAAGAAGAAATCATAGCTGTGTGGAAGATTGAGACGAGTGGAGAGATGGAGGGTCTGAGTGTTTGAGACATTGAAAACAACCATGTTTTCTCTGTCCCAATTTGAATTACTTGAAAAATCAAAGGTTAGTTGCTCCAAGGCTACCCTTCTCGAGTCTATCAACTGCTGTTAGGAGGGAAGTCTTTCAATCTGGAAGGAGAAAGGGGGTGGAGTCATCAGCACAGGAGCGGATAGGAGATAAGGTAATAGTGAGAAGATCATTAATGAAAAGAAGAAAAAGTATTGGAGATAGGACAGAACCCTGTGGTAGACCACTATTAATAGATTTAAAGGAAAAAAAATCCCGAGAAAAAGAAACAACGAGAATATTAAGAACAGATGAAGGATTGAGTTGAATGTTTTCGAAGAAGATGTCATAGTTGTGTGGAAGATTGTCTCGAGTAGAAAGATGAAGCAATTGAGTTTTTGAAGCATTGAAAACGACCATGTTTGCTCTGCCCCAATTTGAAATACGAGAAAGATCAGAGGTCAGTTGATCCAAGGCTATCCTTCTTGAATCAATCAACTACTGTTGGGTGGGACGTCTTTCATATGGAAAGGAATAATGAAGGGTGGAGTCATCGGCAAAGGAGTGGGTAGGAGATGAAGTAATAGAGAGAAGGTCATTGATGAAAATTAGAAAAAGAGTTGGGGATAGGACAGATCATTGAGGAACACCACTATTTATAGATTTATAGGAAGAACGGTGGCCGTCTACAACAGCTGCTATAGAACGACCGGAAAGGAAATTAGAGAGAAGGTCACAGAGAAAAGGATAGATTCCGAAAGAGAGAAGTTTGGAAATCAAAGCTTTGTGCCAGACTCTATCGAAGGCTTTCGATATGTCTAGCGCCACAGCGAAAGACTCACCGAAACTCCGGAGAGCGGAGGACCAAGAGTCAGAAAATAGGGAAAGAAGATCCCCAGTAGAACGTTCTTTACGAAAACCATACTGGCGATCAGAGATAAGATTAGAAGATTTGAGATGTTTCCAAATCTTCCTGTTAAGGATAGATTCGAAAAAATTAGAAAGAACGAAGGTTAAAGAAATTGGACGATATAGTTAGAGGGTTGAGAAGGGTCCCCCTTCTTCGGCACAGACTGAATGAGTGCACGTTTCCAGCAAGAAGGGAAGGTCGAAGTAGAAAGACATAGACGAAATAGTTTACCAGGGCAGGGTGCAAGCTAGGAAGCACAAGTTTTGAGAACCGCAGGAGGAATACCATCAAGACCATACGTCTTCGTAGTATTAAGCTCAGAGAGAGCAGAAATGACATCTTTAGAAGAAATTATAATTAGTCATAAATGAGTTGGAGGGGGTTGAAGGAAGAGGAATAGCTCCGGAATCGTCTAAGGTAGAATTAGAAGCAAAAGTTTGAGCGAAGAGTTGTTTTAGTACAAGGTAAAATGTCAGTTGTACCATCAGAAGAAACTAGAGGAGGGAAAGAGGAAGCAAAGTTGGAGTTGACATTTTTCCAAAATGCCAGAGAGGGCGTGACGAAGAGGAACCAGAAAGATTATTGCATTTGCGACGGAGAAAAGTTTATGGAATCTCGAAGAATAGATTTTGCACGATTTCGGGATGAAATATAAGTTGAATGGGATTCAGGGGTTTGAGAACGACGGATATCTCTGAAGGCAACGTCACTGCGGCGGATAGCGCGAGAACAAGTAAATTTAAACCAAGGTTTGTTAGGTTTAGTAGAAGGGAAAGAATATGGAATGTTCGCCTCCATGAAAGAGACAATCACCTCGGTTATGCGCTCAGCACACTCCGGGTGATCCCTCCCACGAAAGCAATAATCAATCTATGGGAAGTCAGAGAGGTACAACGGCAAGTGAGACCAGCTAGCAGCACCAAAGTGCCACAAACGTCTCCGCGCCGAAGGCGGGTGTCGCTCTTGTGGAAGACTTGAAGAGACAGAATATGATACGGAGTTAAAAAGGTGATCGGATGAACCCAGAGAAGGAAAGAGTTTTAACAGTATAAGGAGAAGGATAAGAGGTTAAGAAAAGATCAAGTATGTTGAGTTCATCGCCAAGGCGATGAGGGATACGGGTAGGGAGCTGAACCAACTGCTCAATGTTGTTCTGGATAGAAAATTGGAAAGCGAGTTCACCGGTTGGATCATGAAAACTAGATGAAAGCCATTGGCGGTGGTGAACATTGAAAGCACCTAAAGTGATGATTTCAGAGAAAGGAGGAGAATATAGAATGTCCTCTATTTCAGAATTTAAATAGTCGAAAAATTTATTATAGTCAGTAGAATTAGGAGATAATTAGACAGAACAAAAAAATTTAGTAGTAGAATTGCAAGAGAGCTTAAGCCATAAGGTAGAAATTATAGGAGACTCCAAATTAGAGACACGAGAGCAAATAACATCGTTGCGCACATATGCGCAAAAACCGCCTTTGGCTGAAAATTGAGGATATAGACAGTAGGAGGCATCAGATTAAGGTTTCCTGACAGCACACTCAAGCACCTGAAATTCGGTTAGAAACAAGAGATGAGGTTTATAAGAAGAGAGATGGTGTTCGAAAATGGGGAAATTAGAAAAAAGAATGCTGCAAAGACCAGACGGAGAATGTTGCAGAAATTAATGAAAAAAGAAGACCGTGCACCGGGGCAAGCCAGACGCCGGGTCATGGCGGCACCATCCCCATCATCGGAGGCCACCAACTCCCAAGTGAAGATGGGGTGAGGGGTGGATGAGGGGCATTCTTTGGATGCACATCTCTAAGCATCTCCGAGGCAGCTGTGGGTTTCGCTATTTTGAGATTTGTTTTGTTTTATAAAGGTAATGTAAAAGTAAGTGCTTGTAAAATGTGGGAACATGTGAAGAATTGGGGTGGAGAGGTAGTTGGAGCATAGGCACTCCAGTGTAAGGCGGATGTTGACTAGAGACCCACTGAGAAGGTGAAACGCGAAAAGGAACGAACAAAATGGCAATGAAATGAAACAGAATGGTCTAGCCCATCCTATCACTCCGTGGGTTATGTCCAATGGAGGGTACTTCCATCGCTAGAGAAGGCGCTACGTCCTCCCGCTATATATATATATATATATATATATATGTATATATATATATATATATATATATATATATATATATATATTATATATATATATATATATATATATATATATATATATGCTTCCTTTGTATATGTCGGTGCGGTGCAGTGCGGTGCGCTTAGTTTAGCTTTTGGTGCGGTGCGGTGCGGAGCAAAGCATTTTGCTTTCGGTGCGGTTGGTGCGCAATGAACGCCAACTGGTGCGGTGCGGTGCACGACGACCTGGTGCGGTGTGGTGAGGTGCAGAAAATTCCGGAGCTCGGCCAACTCTAGTCAGTTGTAATAGTGAGGATGATACATATTAATTCGATAGGCCTAAAGAAGAAGTAAAAAGTAAGAATAATGTTAAAATAATAAATAAAAAAACTAGATTTCATGCTTTCAAGAAGTGCTGCGTTGTTTATTTCACACAGGGGCGAACGACATTTCTTTAAATAACAAAAAACTTTGATTATGAGTTAAAGTCTTGAAGGTGCCTCACTACATCCAATCTTTTAGAAGTTTGCAGAAATAAAAAAAAAAAAAAAAATGTGACCATTCCAAGAAATCTTGAGAAAAGAAAATATCAAGAATATTAATAATATATTAATACGAATATTATAATCAATATTATAATTAATATTAATAATATTAATTATAATGTATAATAATTATCATTCGCGCACCGCTTTCCATTATT
>SEYY01000919.1:284963-294197 GCA_009176605.1 Armadillidium nasatum
CTGACCAGGATCCTGATTTCTTCCTTTCTCTGATGTAAATTTGATAGGTCTTTGGCCTTTACCCAGCAGAAGTAAAATATAAAAACAATATGTATGACTGTATTTATTTTCATTCTTAGCAAAACAAAAGAGATTTAAAAAAATTTACATTTATTTTTAGCTTTACTCGTAGATTTTTAAAATTTCTAAATTGCGTAAGGATATGGAAATTATTATTTTAAAAGTTAAACTTCATTACAATTTAGAAATATGTGTATATTTGTCGTTAATTAAAATATTTCATATCCTTACAGAGTTTATAGATTTCATTACGAAAAATTTTAATTAATAAAAAGTTAACTTAAATAAAGTTACATTTTGTAAGTAACAGATTAAAAAAAGAAAAAGGAAAAAGAGACACATATGTAAAAAATCGAAGATAAAAAACATTAACCTTATATATATATATATATATATATATATATATATATATATATATATATATATATATATATATATATATATATATATATATATATATATGGCCATGCTTCGGTTTGAGCCAGCTACGTATTTAAAAAAATACTTAACGTACGTAAAAAAGGATTATATTTTTAGAATCCTTGTCGAATCTTAGGTAAGAAACATTGGTAAATAAAAAAAATGGCTTTATTCAAGATCAGTATCCTCAAATGTCGATATTTGTAAATATCGATATTTGATTTGATATATCGGGATCGCCCCTATCTCTTCGCTCTGCCTACCTGTCAATAATATATGTGTTATATGGCTGTAGGCATGATCTTACGGCAACGGTTCAGCAAAAGGTTAGGCCTGTATACCACGGCAACGCCGGTCGTCAGGTTAAATAGGTCGAAATGGGTTCATTAGAAAACCAAATAATATTAATAAAAATAAAATAATCGATACTTCATAAAAAAATCGAAATTTGAATAACTAAAATTTCACTAATGACTAACAAAATTGTAAAAGATGTTATATATATATATATATATATATATATATATATATATATATAATATAAGATAGCGCTTTCGGCCGGTGCCGGATTTCGAAACATTTGGCAACCTAAGACAAACGGAATCTTGATTTGCAAAGCAAATCCTTCAGCTCAAATTGACCTCACGCTCTTTCCTGACACCATTTTGGGATGTTCAACCAATTGGAATTGGCCTCAAGTCATGGGAAGGGGCACCGCGGGGGCACTGTGATACCCTCAAAAATGGTTGGAAGTTGCCTGAGTTTGCAAAATCGCTGCGTTCACCTCACTCTCATTTCCTGACCATTTGCTCGAATTTGGGGGTCCGGGGGTCAGCCTGACCGACAAAGAAAATGTCAGGAAGGTCCCTGAGAATGCAGGATTGCACGCAAATGCAGAAAAGACCGTTAGGGACAGGTTGCGAGATTTTTCGAAATCCGGCACCGGCCGAAAGCGCTATCCTACTACTACTTATATATATATATATATATAATATATATATATATATATATATATATATATATATATATATATATATATATATATATATATATATATATGGTGTAATACATCAGTTTAGGCCTGTATACGGTGGCCATTTTCGGTTGTTAAGGTTACATAAAGAAGAATTAGGTTTTTTAGTTCATCGCTTATCGTACACAATCATGTTTTGTTTTTTATTTGCAAATATTTTATACTTTTCCTACCTGAAATTCGACAAGGATTTCAAAAATATAATCCTTTTTTACGTACGTTCAGTAGTTTTTTAAATATGTAGCTGGCTCTAACCGAAGTCTGACCTATATATATATATATATATATATATATATATATATATATATATATATATATATATATATATATATATATATATATATATATATATATTGTGTCGATGAATACATAAATTTGCTTATAAATATCATTCCTCCAATCTCTTACATTGAGAGTGAAAGGTTGTTTTTATTTATCTTAATTTTTTTAAACATATCACCATCGCTCATGTGTAAAATCCTACTCAAGGAGGGGGTTTAGTTGTAGCTGCCAAATATACTCTACAAGATGAAATCGAATTACCACAGAAATTGAAGAAAAATTGTTTCTGTATTGCAATTTTTAAAACTAAATTAAAACTAGTAAAATTTCGCATGCTGTTATATTCTCACATATTAAAATATTAAAATCAGTGTTTTGAAGATACTACAGGGTGTCCCAATTGTTCCAAGCCCCAGATACGAGCTTATAGATATCAAAGAACTAGTCAAATTAAATTTGGTGTGTCTGAATCATACTGACATTACAAAAAGTATATTGTAATTAAACTATAAATTATATACTATATTATACGAGTATATGTTAAAACTGCATGTATTACACACTTGAATAAAGAATTAAGAAAAGACAATTTAATTTTTCCTTTTCACAAAATATTTAAATGTATTAAAATAATAGAAATATTTAAAATATGCTTTTTCAAATTCATCGTTCATCTTCTAAAAATTCTTAATTGTCCCATTTTTTTTTTTCGTCCTGTCAGTAGGATCTTCCGAGGAAGATCCTTGGGTTTCTTGGGCCCACGGCGGATACCGCTGGCTGGGCCAGGCCTATCGCGGATGCCGGAGATTATTAGTTATAACAGCTGGCTTTTCTTTCACTTTACCGCTGAACCACTTTTTACTTCTGTCCCATTATATATATATATATATATATATATATATATATATATATATATATATATATATATATATATATATATATATATATATATATATATATATATATATATATATGCCAGACTTCGGATTGAGCACCATATCTTAAAAACTACTGAGCCTACATAAAAAAAAATTACATTTTTAGAATCCTTGTCGAATTTTAGGTAGGAAACATTGGAAATAAATATAAAAATTCTTATAATAATAAAGTTTATATAAGTAAAGTTTACTTATTTTTATCTGTCGCGAGAATCTTACGCCTGGCAATGTCCGTTTTTTTTCAATTTTTTCGAAATTTGAAAAAATGGGAAATACCACAATTTGTCGACAGGAAAAGTTGTCTACAGTATCATCGTCACTCACAGGTCGGGGGGTACGGGGGTAAGCTTAACCCCCCGTAGACATATGTTCGGTTTAACACCAAATTTAAGTTTCTTACGTCATCACTTGTCGTTTATTACGTCATACGTCATCAGTTGTCGTACACAATCATGTTTTTTTTTTTTTTTTTTTTATTTGCAAATATTTTACACTTTTCCTAACTGAAATTCGACAAGGATTCTAAAAATGTAATTCTTTTTTACGTACGTTCAGTAGTTTTTAAGATATGGTGCTGGCTCAAACCGAAGTGTGACCATATATATATATATATATATATATATATATATATATATATATATATATATATATATATATATATATATATATATGCTTTGCAAGCAAAATGATATTGAAAGCTTCCTATACTTAAATCGTTCTCTAAATAAAAAATAAATTTTAAACTAAAGTATAAATAACGTATCAAAATAAAATATAAATTAACTAAAACTAAATAACTAAAAAATAAAAAAAAAAAAAAAAAAAAAAAAAAAAAAAAAAAATTTAATTAAAAAAACAAAAAGATTAAATTAAATTTGTAGTCAAATATTAAAGGTTTTCATGAACTGGGTATTTATCACCTGTGTTTTTTATGAAAGCTCTATTTTGCATAAAAAGAAAATAAAAACATTGGGAGAGGCGTAATTGAGCTGTGATTGGCTGAACATGAAATGATCTCCATTTTGTATATATATGTATTTTCATCTTTACCGGGACGAACTCTTGTGGACGACTATACATTCTTTTACTAGATTATTCGTGATATTGCTGCAGTAAATGGTTTATGAATAAAACTTCTAGACGAGAGGGATTAGTTCACTCTACTGATTCCTGTGAGAGGAAATAAAATATTTCTCAAGAAGAAGCCTTTCTATTAAGATCTGCATGTGAAAGTTCTTCTACCATTGTGTTCTTTCGTTTAGAAGTTGTTCATAATCATTTTCCTAACTAAGATCTGTTTTTTTTATATCGCATTTACAGAGATGCTCTTTTGAATACAAGTTAATCTTATGCAAATTTGGGAGAAACCAACCTTGACTCTTGGTTCGGATTATATCAAATTTATCTCCTATTAATTCTGCAAAATATACCATCTTTGTTTTTATTAACTAAATTTTAATATTAATATAAATTTATATATATATATATATATATATATATATATATATATATATATATATATATATATATATATATATATATATATAAAAAAAATAAAAAAAAAAAAAAAAAAAAAAAAAAAAAAAAAAAAAAAAAAAAAAAAAAAAAAAATATATATATATATATATATATATAATATATATATATATATATAATATATTATATAATAATTATATATATATATATATATATAAAAGACGTTACCCAAACGAAAAATAAAAAAGGGAGTTAGGCCTTTCAACGCAAATGCGTCGTCAACAAACTCTTCCAAAATAAAAATTTAAATTTAAATTGTTGAAGGTAAAAAAAAAACGGCGAGATACTGCTCCACAAATAAAAAAACAAATTGAAACACCCCGCCACCTCTACACCAGTTATTACATTTGAAATGTCAAAAAAAAAAAAAAATAAAAAATAAAAAAAATAAAATAAAAAATAAATAATAAAAAATCAAAACATGGACAAGTCTCAAAATAAAAGCGAGAGATTTTAGAACCCTCACTAAAATTTTCATATGTGTAATTTTTTTTTTGGAATTTGATGCAGTTAGTGCATGTTTCACAGGGCAAGGGCACTCCACTGATGTACTCGTTTAACGACTGAGTCATTCAGGACGGGTAACTGTGAAGTCTGTTCTTAACACTTGCACAACATGTAAAAGAATTCATTCACACTCTTACAAAACACCTAGTCCTCCTCAACTTCCTACTGAAAGAGTTAATTTCTCCTATCCTTTTGAATCCACAGGGATAGATTACACAGGGGCTATTACTATTTCTCTCAATGATGTTACATTTAAAGTTTATATTGTTTTATTTACCTTGTTCTGCAACAAGAGCTATAAGTCTAGATATTGTGGAAGATTTAACCACAGGTGCTTTTGTTGCTGCACTTAGAAGGTTTTGTGCTAAACATAACATTCCTAGAGTAATTTGGACAGACAATGCCTCATATTTTAAAGGTGGTGAAAAAGTAATTCAAAATTTATTTGATTCTAATGAAATTATTAACTATTTTCAGCAAAATAATATTAAATGAAGTATATACCAGTAAAATCACTCTGGTATAGTTCAATATGGGAACGCAGTATACAAAGTGTGAAAAACTGCATAAAGAAGAGTGTTCGGGTTGAACCAATTAAACTTATTTGAACTATTAACATTGATAACAGAAATTGAGAATGTTGTCAATAACCGACCATTGACCTAATGTGGACAATGATATTGATGACTTTGAACCATTGACACCTAATCATTTGTTGAAGGGTTATTCAACTAATTTATTACCTGAAAATACCAATTATAATGATGTAGATTATTCAGTGGACCACATGAGTTTAAATAATGAATTAAATAAAAAAAAAATTAAAAACCAGTTTGTCTCTAGGTGGGAAGCAGAATACTTAGCTTCTCTGAGGGAACGTGATAAAGATTGTTATAACAATAAATATTGGGAGGATAGCATCAGAATTGGTGATATTGTACTCATCCATGATACAACTCCCAGACTTACATGGTCATTAGGTAGAGTAACTGAATTACTAACTGGAGAAGATGGTGTCACAAGAGTTGCTCGACTGAAGACTTCCTCAGGTGAAACAACAAGAGACATAACTCTACTATATCCACTGGAATCCAGTTACAATAATTCTGACAATTCTAATGAAAGAAGAGTCTAATGTAAACCCTCTTGAATCTCCAGTTCTTAAAACTACAAACAGACCAAAAAGGAAAGCAGCAACAAAAGCTGATCTGTTTCTTAAAAGGAAAATCAAGAAAGGTGAAATTTAATTATATGTATTATTTTTTTTTCAGGTGAAATATTTATGAATACTTTTAAGGATGTAAATATTTGGTATTTATAAGTATTTGACATTTAAAATGCAACACTTTTATATTTGAAAGTGAGGATATTTTAGGTTTAGTTTAGTATTAAGGAATAAATGCTACATTTTTCAATGAAAAATGAGGATGGTAATTAAGGTCGCTTCTTTTGTTAGAGATCTTAATAAAATAAATGCTACATTTTTTGACATTTCAGAAAATGAGGATAATTTAAAGGGCAACCTTTAAGATTAAGCAATCAAAATATAATTTAATTTTGATTTCATTGATTATTAAATTTATCAGTATTTAAATTTCAAATTCATTGATTATTAAATTCAAAATTCTTAAATTTTCTTCTTTTAATGTACCATGTTACCTCACCAACTTAACTTTAGAGGGAGAACAGTTCAAAAAGAAAAACTAATGTTGAAAACATTACTTTTTCTTTCTTCCCCCTTAGACTTTATATATATATATATATATATATATATATATATATATATATATATATATATATATATATATATATATATATATATATATATATATATATATATATATATATATATATATATATATATATATATATATTATATAATTTAAACCATAGTGAGATAAATTGAGTTTTTAAGACCTAATGGTTACAAAGAAGAAGAAAAAAAAAGAAAAAAAGAAAAAATGGCAGCTTTGGGTATATAGCTGAATTAGGACTACAACGTGTAACTTAAGTTTATAAGTGAAAACTTAATTTATATCATGGCAGCTATTAACATTAATTAATAAAACTAGCCCAAAACCAGTGGCTTATTTATTTAACAAAAGGGACCGGTCCTAAGAAGCTTCAGAAGATTATTAACCATAAATAAGGTGAGAGAATTTTCTGTATTCTTAGTGAACCCTAGGTCCTAACTTTATTATTATCTCACTGTATTTAAATGTAAATTAATTAATTATTATTACTTTTTTATACGATGTTCCGGTCTTCTTGATTAATTTTACTTTAAATATAGGGGACAATTTCCTCTATAAGTAATCTTAATCAAAATCTTAATACACTTAACTTAGGCCCATGCTAGAGTTGAGTTGACTGAGGTAGTAAAATATTCATTCATAATAATATCTTTTCATAATATATATATATATATATATATATATATATATATATATATATATATATATATATATATACTAATATCAATAATTATGTGTGATCACTATGAGCAAATTAAACTTTATATGTAAGAAAGACGATTTAACTTGGGAAAGAGTTTTTAACTGTTTTTAAATTTATATTTAAACCTATTTATAATCAGGGATAATCGATCGTGCATTTTGGAAAATTCGTAATGTCTGCTACAGTTGAAGAAGATTCGATGTAAATGCAAAACCATATTTATGTGAAAGTTTATAGAACTTTATACAAAGATAATAACTATGGTTATTTAAGACAATATAAATAATTGTCCTTCAAAATAATTTAACATATCATGTTTTCTCAATTTAGATATACATTGTATTTTAATTTAATAAATAAATCAATATTAATTTTTCCTTAAATATATTGCTAGAAGGGTAACTTTTATAATTTTAGTTAACACAAGACCAAATAATTAATGGTGAAAATTTATGATTACTAGCTTGATAAAGACATATTATTCGTAACCAATAGAAGGTTAAAAAAAAATATATGGAAGTAAGAAGTTTCATTATTCTGCATTGTCTGTTGTGTTTCTTTCCTTTTACTTACTGATTTTTATTCTGGAATGAGGTTGTTTACCTTATTTTGTAGGAAGGCAATCTTTAATTAATTTTCAAATTCTTTAAATTACAATAAAAACCATCACCAATTTTAAAACAACAGCTACCACAGCGTGAATAATCGACATTAACCCATGGCGACTTTCAATTAAAGTATGTAGCAATGCAAAGGAAAATAAAAATAATTTACTGGTAATGTCTGTAGGCCTCTTTCCTTTTATTATTTATTTAAATTTTATTCCAACAACATATACTACCTTCTAAAAAGAAGTTAACTTCAAGAGCTAAAATATAAAATTTACATATGCTTATTGTGAAAAGACTGTTGCCTTTAATACCAATAATATAAAAATATAATGTATTCAGTAAATATTAGCAAGTTTCAATAAAGGATTCAATACTTTTATTAATTATGAAAATTGCTAAAACATACTTCAATAATACTAAATGAAAGGTTTCTGTAACACAAGTAATGTTGTTTTTGGATACTTCCTTTTTTAATCTTGAATAGCCTGGAAAGTATTTTTAAAGTAAATAAAAAGAAAAGCTAAATTTCACCTAAAATATAATTTAAATATTTTCGAAATTATTTCAAAAGCATCATTAGATAATAAAAAAATGCTACCTTTAATAGAAATTGCTTTGGTCTTCATCTTTGGTTATTTTTTCATTAAATTATGTGATACTGGGTCGTTAATAACCTTCAATTGTTCTATTATTTTTTTCCTTTTCTTATAATCCTCCAAATTATTCCATTCGTGTGGGATGTTTTTTCAAAAATTCGGTGATGTTGAATCTTTTTAAAAAACTTAGCGAATTCTTATTTAGTAATTTTAATATAATTATGATTATCATTATCTTCCAAAAATGTATCAACATCATCTTTTCTTAAAATTAATTTCTTTGACATTTCTTCATAGTTTACTTCGATTTCATCGTTCTTTAACGCAATAATTTTAACAGCCATTTCCATTATGTCTTCATTATTGATTCTGTTATCGAGTAAGAAAAAGCATGCAAATTCCTCATTTAGATAGTATAAGTGATTTATAAATTTAGAGATAGCATCAGTTATTACTTTATCAGTATTTTTATAATTGCGAAAGTCCTTCAAAAATTCAATATCATAGAAGTGTTTGAACAGCATTTGAACATTGGAACCAATACTTTGCATTTTACTATAAATATGTTTTAGCTGCAACAGTGATGATTCTTTATTAGTAGTTAGATCAAATATGTTTCTAAATAAGTAAATTTTTAAGCTATATAATGGCCTTACCCATCTATCGTGCAAAATGGTGTGCGACTGGCATTCTAAATTTCATTCCCACTAGTGAATTCATCTAAGAATACAATTACTAGCTCCAGAAATTCTTTATAATCATCTTAAGAGATTGACGTTAACAATGCCAAATAT
>SEYY01000920.1:0-2500 GCA_009176605.1 Armadillidium nasatum
AATTCCCTCCCCCCCCCTTCCCTTTTCATCTAAGCTCAATTAGGCATAACATTTATTGCATAATATATATATATATATATATATATATATATATATATATATATATATATATATATATATATATATATATATATATATATATATATATATATATATATATATATATATATATATAGCTGATGAGTGTATAACCGATGAGATTCTTTCTGGAATGGAGACATGCAATCTATATTCTTTCCCTTCAAATAAACATAAACCTTGGTTCAATTCTAAACATAAACCTTGGTTCAGAGGTGCTGTCTTCAGGACTACCGTCGTCTTCAATATCTAAAAACTCATTCAACTTATATTTCAGCCCCGAATCATGTAAAAATCTGCTCTTTTCTCCGTCGTTAAAGCAATAAACTTTCTAGTTCCTTATCACCTCACCTTTCTGGCAATTTGCAGAAAATGTCAACTCTAACTTTGCTTCTTCCTCTTTCCCACCTCTAGTTCCTTCTGTTGACATAATTGTCATTTCACCTTCAACTAAAGATGAACTCTTTGCTCAAACCTTTACCTATAACTCAGCCTTAGACGAAAGCGGAGCTATTCTTCCTTCTTCAACTTCAACTCATTTACGTCTAATATTGTAATTTCTTCTAAAGATATCATTTCTGTTTCCTCATAGCTTAACTTGAGGTAGGCATACCATCCTGATGGTATTTCCCCCCATCACTTCTCAAAACTTGTGCTTCAGAGCTTTCCCCATTTCTTGGTAAATTATTCCGTCTTTGTCTTCCTTTTTCAACCTTTCCTTAATGCAGGAAATATGTGTTCATTCACCCTGTACCGAAAATGTGGTCTCCTTTCAACTCTTTAACTATCATCCTATTTCTTTGACCCCGTTCTTTCTAAAGTTTTTGAATCTAACCTTACCAGGAAGATTTGGAAACATCTCAATTCTTCTACTCTTACTTCTGATTACTAGTATACTTCTCGTAATATATATATATATATATATATATATATATATATATATATATATATATATATATATATATATATATATATATATATATATATATATATATATATATATATATTATATTATAAGGATGTTCTGAGCTCTCATATAGCATACCTTATCCATTGAGAAGGGTTAGGGCGATACGTCTTTCTATAAAGTCTCAGCCTTTCTCTGTCTAACTCTCTGACCTCCGACTTAACTGCTATGCTCAAATTTACATGTACTCTACTGGTAAAGTTTCCAACACACTCAATTCTTTTATTTTCCCAACTTCCTATGACTTACACACTTTTTAAACGTCTTGTACAGGACACATCGTTCTTTAATTTGACCAGATTTCCGACATTTCCCTGACTCTTGTGGAAATTATTAGGCCTCTGAACTTTACCATCCATAATATATATATATATATATATATATATATATATATATATATATATATATATATATATATATATATATATATATATATATATATATATATATATATATATATATATATATATATATATATATATATATATATATATATATATATATATATATATATATATATATATATATATATATATATATATATATATATATATATATATATATATATATATATATATATATAATACTAGTTAAGAACTTCTTGAATAGTTTTAGAAAATTAAAACAACAAAATTTATTAAGTCTAGAGGTTGTAAGAATGAGTCTAAACATCTTAAAAATAGAGATGTAATGAATATCAACCCATGGTCCGAGATTTGGGGGCTGTTGACACCCAATAAAGAAGAAAAGCGCCCTTTAAGAGGAAATTATATATATATATATATATATATATATATATATATATATATATATATATATATATATATATATATATATATATATATATATATATATATATATATATATATATATATATATCTCATCCTTTCTCTGTCCAACTCTCCGACCCCAGACTTAACCGCTATGCTCAATCTTACATATACTCTACTGGTAAAGTCTGGAACACACTCCCTTCATCTGTTTTCCCAACTTCCTTTGACTTGCATACTTTCAAACGCCGTGTGTCTGGACACTTCGGCCTCCATCGACCATGAAATAGATCTTTCCCGGCTCCGGTGGAATTTGGTAGGCCTCAGGCCTTTGCCCACCGGAGAAGATATATATATATATATATATATATATATATATATATATATATATATATATATATATATATATATATATATATATATATATATATATATATATATATATATATATATATATATATACTAGGAATGATATTAATAAAGATAATGTTTGAAAGAAAATAATAATAATAATAATAATAATAATAATAATAATAATAATAATAATAATAATAATAATAATAATTAATAATAATAACTCTCTAGTCATATTCCTCTTCCAATAAAGAAGGCTTGTGCAACTGGTATTCCTATGCAGTCTTTTCCTTTCTCTGGCTAATTCTATAACCCAAGACTAAAACCGTAA
>SEYY01000920.1:15000-17500 GCA_009176605.1 Armadillidium nasatum
TTATTATTATTATTATTATTATTATTATTATTATTATTATTATTATTATTATTATTATTATTATTATCGTTGTTGTTGTTGCTGTTGTTGCTTCTTTTCACTTCAATATCCTATTTGTATGTATGTTAGGAATTGATAGTCCACACCTACCCCTGCATGTCTGATTTTCATGAACGTCATTTTCACAATTAGCTCCATAGTTTTCCTCTATAACAAGTTCACAAAATAGTCACCTCCAAAACGGTCTTCCAATCCCTTCTTCCTCCTCGGTATTCCAGTCCACATTTACAAGAGTCAGGACTTTCTTAACTGATTCCTCTTCACAATCACGATTATTTTTATCAGTTCTCATCAGTTTTCGACAGACCTTCTTCTGTTGTGGTATCATCTGTCTGAATTCTTTCTTTCTATTTGCCTCTAGATATTATCATTATCTTTGTTATTTCCTGATTTATCTTCATTATCAGATTTCCATACCTCCATCTCACATATTCATTACTGTTTGCAACTCATGCTGTCAATTTGATATTACTTAGGCATCATCTGCATATTGAAGGTACATCCCTGATGCTGCTCTTTTTTAAGCAGTATTTGAAGAATAATAAAGAGGATGTTGCACTTCCTTCTCTCATTCCCGTTTTAACTCTTTAATCATCTCTCTCTCTCTCTCTCCGTGTTCACTATGACCGTGTTAAAAGGACCTCTTAGTTATGTGTCCATTTTTTTGTTCATCTCACACTTAGTGTTCTGCAATATTCCCCACACTCTTTCTCTAAGTTTAAAAGTGGAATGCATCTTGCCCTGTCACTTTTCTTCATTTATTTCCACATTTATAAGAAAAACATAGTCCAATATCATCCAGTCTTTCCCCCTGTCTAAAACTGGGATATATCTTACCTTGTCCCTGTTTTCATCTTTTTGCAAATTTATTTATAAAGAAAATAAAGTCAAGTATCCTTCTGTTTAACCTAAAATCCATGCTGGCACTCTCCGAGCTTGCTTACCTGCTCACTTGGAAGTCTCGTCTCTAGCATTCTCTTGTATATTTTCCTTAAACTTACAAGCAAGACTTATACCTCTATACTTCAGGACTTCTATTCTATATCTTCTTTCTGTAAATTGAACATGCTCTCCTTATTACATATATAAGGTTTAATAATTCCCTATTCAAATCAGTATGCCTTTTCAAATCGTGAAAAGTTCGTTATCCTATTTGTTAATTCCTGCATTTTTCAGTTCTTATATTGCTTGTCCCTCAGTTCCTTGCAGTATTTACTGGTTCCAATTCTTCCTGTTATTTTTCTCTCAACAGCAAAATCTCTTTCCCTACATATTTTCAACAGTCTTCTACATTCATTAGCACCTCGAAATTATCTCTTCAACTCTCCCTAATCTCTTCAAGATTACCAAGAGCTTTTTTGTCTATCAAGGATCGTGTACCTCCAGCTTCCTAAAAACCTCTTGTATCATCCGCTACATCTTGTCCTAGATTACACCATAATGGATTTCTATTTCGTCTCTTTATCTCATTCGTTTGACTTCTCTCTATAACATAAATATATGTACTTTCTTCAGTTGATTGTCATCTTGAATATCGGTACTACATATTCTTGCTTTTTTTTACCACTTCCCTAACTTTATTCCATCTTATTGTCTTTCTTCCACTCCATATTTTCCACTACTTTCTAACTTTAATAATAACTTATTAATAATAAAAAATTATTATTAATGATAATAATTTATTATTATTATTATTATTATTATTATTATTATTATTATTATTATTATTATTATTATTATTATTATTATTATTATTATTCAAAGACGTCTTTAAACCTTTCTGATTAATAACTTTAAAGCTCTTTAGTATATTTTCACTTCTGAATTTTTTAAAGTAATATCTTTTCATGGTTATTCTGTTGGGTTTTCTCCTCTTAGTCTATATTATTATTATTATTATTATTATTATTATTATTATTATTATTATTATTATTATTATTATTATTATTATTATTATTATTATTATTATCATTATTATTATTATTATTATTATTATTATTATTATTATTATTATTATTATTATTATTATTATTATTATTATTATTATCATCATCATCATCATCATCATTCCATCCTTTTATTATTATTATTATTATTATTATTATATTATTATTATTATTATTATTATTATTATTATTATTATTATTATTATTATTATTATACAAGTAAACATATGTTTACTTTATTTTAAATATGTTGCAAAATCACGAGCTATATTTGTAGACTGTTTATAATTAAATTCTTCATGGTTCATGGTTCATGGTCATTGCTTTCCAAAAGATGAAACCGGAGCAGCTTCCTCCAAATTCGCATCAAATTCCATTAAAATGTATCACGCATTTTTTTTTTTTTTTTTTTTTTTTTAATCGAAAATTTTGGAATGGGAATAAAAAAAGTCACAGAATTGAGGAAATTTTCAATGGGAATATTTTTGGTTAGA